>LS057546.1:0-10826 GCA_900241095.1 Acartia tonsa
CAAATATTCGCCTAAAATATTTAAAAATCGATTTTAACTAATATTCATTATTATTTAGTTATATTTATTTTTATAAAGTATATACATCTTCAATTAAATGCATTTATTTCCAAAGGTTCAACAACAAAAATGTTTTATTTTCAGATTATTGTTCTGTTTTAATAAAAAAAACAATTTAGGATAGATTTTCAAAACGATAGTCTGGCTGATAGTCTTGTTTTACCTTATAGTTATTGAGTACTTATGCTACTAAACTCAAGGGTTTGTCAAGGGAAGATATAATAGTCATTTTAGTATCATAATTATTCGCTGATATTAAACATTATAGTATTATTTTATTATTTTTATTTTAACATTTGTGCAAAATTGTCTGTAATACGATGCAATACATGATTTTTCAGTATGGCTAAGAATAGGTTTTAATCTGGCAGATATTAATCGGTTATAAGCCATACCTGAATAATAATTTCACTAAATTATTTAACAGAACTATACTTCTATGTAATATCATGCATAATCGGTGTAGAAAGGATTTGATTAGTTGTAGGAGTTTTAATCTTCTTATGCCCTATCCCTCTGTAACCATGACAAACCTGAGTAGTTTGAGAAGAGCGTCTTCTACTGTCATAAAAGCCACAGCTAGAACAACCAATGCTGCCCCAATTACACTTTCTGTCTAAAAATATTTTTTGTTACCTTTTTCTAGTACATCCCGTGGCCGGGATCTTAGTAATCCAATCTTTTAAAAATCCTATTCCTAAATTTCTTAGAAATATCCAAGCAGGATTTAACCTTTAATTTACCAAATATTTGGACCATTTCGGACGAAGACATCATAGAAATGCTTTGAAATAAAACCTGTGGAATCTGTCCAAACCATGTAATTTGTAGAACATACGCCAGTGCTATATCTAAACTTCTTGTCACAGAAACTAATAAAAAAAAACAGTTTATAGTTGTTTAATATGAAATATTACTTACACTAAATAATCAAAAAAATTGATTGTATAAAAAAAATGTAAAAAAATTTAAATTTATGCATGTTTGATCTTAGCAAAATATTTGATATATTATCGTTCTTTCATAAAACTAGTTTTCCCTACACACATTTAAAATAATGAAATAATGATTTCTAAAAAATATTTGATAACAGTTTTCTTAGCCCAAGCCAACGGCAACTTGGCGCTAACTTAACTGGAATTCTTTTTATTTTTTTACCCTCCGCGGCAAGCTGTCTATAATACGATGCGTTAAATAATAATTTATTTACCTAGTCCAGCAGTTTCTTTTCTAAGGGCTACAGAAACTAAAACCTTAAAATAATTGATTATTTAATTAAAGTGAGAAAAGGATAGAACAATGGATAAAAAAAATGTAATCCTTCCCCCACCAGAATTATGATAACCAAGATTAGTCCTATGGTTGGCTAATTAATAAATATTCTTTTGAAAAAATAAAGTTAACCAATGGCAGAACCCGTTTATAAAAGTCTTGGAGGTAGAGAATGATTCCTCCTCCCTCATTCTCTTTCTATAGTAATTAAACTTTTAAGTGCGAACATTTTTAGCTTTGCAAAGAAATAAAACAAGGAAAGTCAACTCCAATAGTGATGAAGCTTTAGGTAACAAAATATTTTTATGGGGCTTGATTTAGATTACAATTTTTTAAATATCTAGTGTTGGGACAATTTGCAACAAAGTAGAATAGTTTGATCTATTTGAAAATTTGATTGGTTAACGAATGATTTAGAAAATTTCTGTGCATTCATTTAAAGTGTCGCTTTCAAAGCAATTTTGATTTAATGGAAAATTTAATAAGATTTTTTCTCATTTATAGAATTTGACAACATTGTTTTTACATAAAACACACAATCATAAGATTAAAACCAATTTTTTTAGCCCGTGCCTTCGGCATCTCTGGGCTAAAAAAACTGGTTTTAATCTTATAGTTGTACATTCTATATCCGCGGAAAGCTGTTTATAATACGATGCGAGTAATAACTATTCCAAACCCTAATGTCAATCAACCAAAATGTAAAAATAAAATTGTACATTGACTTTGCTCCTGAAACTTTTAAAGAGGAAATTCATGCTCTTTAAATAATTAATGAGCTTAGAAAGAAAATAATATATTTAGCCATCTCAGTAGGTTATGGTAAAGTATAATTTCGCATTAAGTATTATTGTATAATGTGAATTCATGATTCTGTAAATATGTGACCTACGTGTTATAGTCCTTTATAGCTGAATTTAATTTTTGTAACCTAGTAATAGTGTCTAACTTTTTATCTTTGTGACGTAACAAAATCGAAGGATGAGAGGGGAGGTGAGAAAGGAAACCCCTAAAAAAGAGATAGATTTTTGTTACGTCACAAAGATAAAAGTTAGACACTATTACTAGGTTCGTTTATCTACTATTCCTTTCTCCTAAATAGCCTTAAACCTTTCATGCCCAGTTTAGTACAATAAAAAATTAGTTTTAAATTCCCAATATTAACTAGACCACTGTCATCTAACCATACAAGATGCGTACATTTCATATTTCAGATTTGAAAATTGAACTTGAAGTTTTCAAATCTAATTTTCTCAAAAATTTGATTTTGTTGGATTTACTGGTTACCAGATGTAAAATTTACGCATCATGTATAGCTATATGGCAGTGGTATAGTTTATAAGATTGGAAATTTCAAACTAAATTTCTATAGTAATGGACTATGCATGGAACCAAAGCCGTTACCTTTACCTTACTGTACATGCATATGAATCATATTTTACATAGGTTTGTTTATGTAAAGGCTATTTTATTAAGATTTGTATTGTACGAAGCTTGATATCTCAAAAACTACTGAACCAAATGGATTCTCTAATTCAGGGAACCTTCATTTATTTCCTGGGTGGTTTTAGGCCATGTTATATATAGGTTTAGGTCTTGGGATGGTTTTAATATATTGTTCTGCCCATTTAAGACCCTAGATGCTAGTGACGCAGTCGCTAGTTTATACTTAAGTAAAAGAATGTATGTCTGTTTCAAAACAAAATAAGATTACCTGTCCAATTAAACCAGAAACACCTTATCAAATGCATCATTACATTATTAAAAAAAAAACTTTTTAAAGATAATATCCTTTTATTTTTTTAAACTTTTGTTCTTCTATAGTTAATTTAAATATAATTCTTTACAAAAAGAAAATTAATTGTCTACTCTTGAAAAGATTTTTTTTTTCAATAAGTCTGTCCTATTTGGATAATTGTAATGAAGTATTCATTCCTACAACAATACAGTACAACCATTCTTTCCATCCTTCAGGGGCTCTTAACAAGAATAATAATTTACATTAATGGATTTGTGTAATACTTGCATATATGTATAAAAAATGATACAGCTGTATTTAACATTTTTTTCTAACTATGTTTTGTATATAAAATCCATTTTAATTGTAGAAAATTTTTACCAGCCGACTAAACTAAAAGACTAGTCAAGTAGTTAAATGATACCTAAAACAGAGGCGTGCAGGAAAGAGAAAATAACTACCATCTTTTAGTCAGATTTCCAACCCCCTTACACTCCGAACAATATTTTGGTTTAGGGAAAGTGTTAAATGTCGTAAGAGGGTGTGCTCTATGTACCTCAATGGCAAAACTAAGTGCACGCCATTGTTTGAAAATCCCTATTTTTAAAACATCCTGAACAGTAACTGCAATTATATTTGGAAAAATTATAGTAAAAGATTACCTTAAGTTAGAAACGATAGGCAGCAGTATCAAACTAAAAAATAGAAAATTAAACAAAAATTTAAATATTGTTAAAAAGAAGTGCAAAAATAACAAGTTAACAATATAAATTTCAATTAAATTCATAGCCATAAAATGCATTAATATATTAATATATGTTTTTCTTTTCTTTTAAACGTTATTTAGCTACATTACATCATGTTTTATTCTATTTTAATTTTTGTTTTCCCCTCCCCGAGGATCGATGAGAAGCCTCATTGAAAAGAAGAACCCTGTCAATTTATCGATTAGTGAGATTCTTTAGTACACACAGACAGACGGAAACACATCCTGTTACTTTTATTTAAGGTTACCTGAGTAAAATGCTAACACTTGAAAAAGAAAATATCAGAACTGAGAAATGAACGTCTTTAAGCTATACATTTTTAAAAATATCTTTCAATTACATTTAAATTCGCTGTATATTTTCCCCCCAAATATGTATAACTATAACATCCACTCCACATATTTCAGTATTATCTAGTAAAAATATTTTTCAAAAAAAATAACTTTGCCTCTAAAAATGTGGAAAAATAAACCAAATTGTCTCCAAATATAACCATAATGTTAAAGTAATATCCCCATATTCAATAAGTGGACCAAATATAACCCTTGCTTCTACAGTTAGATTTATCAAAATAAATAGAATGAATATAGCAAACGGCTATGTAAAACGAGACCTTACTTAGGAAAGAAAAAAATGGTTTCCTTAAAAAAATTATCCAAATTAATAATTGTTATGTTTATTCAAATTAATACTTTTTTTCATTAATATGCCATGGTTGGTGGTTTTTAATCCACTGATGCTTATATAGATTTCTCCTATTGTAAAGTCTGAGTGAATTGATGTATTATTTTATCTCTCTATATACATAATAAATATATAATCTATGGTCAGATGGGAAATTCAAATCAAATTCAATCCATATTTCCTACACTATTATATTTTTAGTCCAGGGATATAGTGAAAAAGATGTAAAGCTTATTTCCTATCCTATTCTATTTTTAGTCCAGTGATATATGAGTAAATGTAATAATTATTTTCTATCCTATTTTATTTTTAGTCCAGGGATATGGGGAAATAAATGTAATACTTATTTCCTATCCTATTTTATGTTAGTCTAATGTCAGTGTGTCTTTCTGAACCAAAATATGTTGATAACTGATATTTAGTTATCCTCTACAATTAGTTTTTAAAAGCGAAGCTTTTCTATAATTGGTCGGTCTTTACGTCTCTCCGTTTGGAATGGGTAGCTTTTTCCGTTGATTTAGACATGTTAGAATTGTTCTATTAGGTAAGATTTAGAAAGCGCAGCAACTCTATAACCGTTACCAGAATGTCCATACGTCCATTTTAGACACAAATTTACTTACAATTTTGTTTCGACTTTTATACATTTGTATTCTAATTATTTATTTTGACACTCTACAAATGATAATGTTCGTTTGTCCTACTGTTTCAGAGTTTCGCTTTGTTTTTAATAGGTCCTAGGAAGACCTTTCTCGTCTAATTTGAGGGATGGTAGCTCCACTTTTGTAATATTTTGACTGTTGTCCTTTCCCTAACTTCAATTCAATAATAGAACAAGGATGACAACATCTATAAAGCGAAGCTCTGAAACGGTAGGACATTAACACTTGTATAGTGTCAGAACTGAATAATCAGAATGTAAATGTATAAAAGTCGAAGCAAAATTTAAGTAAATTTGTTGCTTGATACAGGTCAATGTTTATGGACATACTTACATTTTCAGGACTTGATTATAGAGTTGCTTCGCTTATAATATTGAACTTTGTTGTCTCAGGAATCAGTATACCAAAAATCAAATCAATCGGATAATTAGATCAAATAAAAATTTGTTGTTAAAAAAGTAAAAAAGATGACATGCTTAAAATCAACGTACGGACATTCTGGTAATGATTATAGAGTTGCTACGATTTCTAAATCGTACCTGACTACTACAGAAATAACCATGCAAAGTTTGAAATCGATAGGACAATTCTAACATGTCTAAATCAACGGAAAAAGCTACCCATTCCAGACGGACAGACGTACGGACCGACCAATTATAGAAAAGCTTCGCTTTTAAAAACTAATTGTAAAGGATAACTAAATATTAGTTATTATCAACATATTTTGGTTCAGAAAGACACACTGACATTAGACTCACATAAAATAGGATAGGAAATAAGTATTACATTTATTTCCCCATATCCCTGGACTAAAAATAACAAAGGATAGATAATAATTATTACATTTAATCACATATCACTGGACTAAAAATAAAATAGGATAGGAAATAAGTTTTACATCTATTTCCCTATATCCCTGGACTAAAAATATAATAGTATAGGAAATATGGATTGAATTTGATTTGAATTTCCCATCTGACCATAGATTATATATTTATTATGTATATAGAGAGATAAAATAATACATCAATTCACTCAGACTTTACAATAGGAGAAATCTATATAAGCATCAGTGGATTAAAAACCACCACCCATGGCATATTAATGAAAAAAACGTACCACTTTGAATAAACAAAAAAGTATTAATTTGGATATTTTTTTAAGAAAACCATTTTTTTCTTTCCTAAGTAAGGTCTCGTTTAACATAGCCGTTTGCTATATTCATTCTATTTATTTTCATAAATTTAACTGTAGAAGCAAGGATTATATTTGGTCCACTTGTTGGATACGGGAACATTACCTCAACATTATGGTTATATTTGGAGACAATTTGGTTTATTTTTCCATATTTTTAAAGGCAAAGTAATTTTTTTTAAAAATATTTTTACTAGATAAGACTAAAATATGTGTATACTATAGTTATAAATATTAGAAAAAAATATACAGCAAATTTAAATCTAATCGAAAGATATTTTTAAAAATGTATAGCTTAAAGACGTTCATTTCTCAGTTCTGATATTTTCATTTTCAAGTGTTAGCATTTTACTCAGGTATCTGTAAATAAAAGTAACGGGATGTGTTTCCGTCTTTCTGTGTGTACCGAAGAATCTCACTAACCGCTAAACTGACAGGGTTCTTCTTTACAATGTGGCTTCTCATCGATCCTCGGGGAGGGGAAAACAAAAATTAAAATAGAATAAAACATGATGTAATGTAGCAAAATAACGTTTAAAAGAAAAAAAACATATATTAATATATTAATGCATTTTATGGCAACAATTTTAATTGTCATTGCTATTGTTGACTTGTTATTTTTGCGCTTATTTTATGTTTTAAACAATATTTAAATTTTTGTTATATTTTCTATTTTTTAGTTTGATACTGCTGCCTATCGTTTCTAACTTAAGGTAATCTTTTACTATAATTTTTCCACATATAATTGTGGTTACGGCTATTGTTCAGGATGTTTTAAAAAAGGGATTTTCGAACAGTGGCGTGCACTTAGTTTTGCCATTGAGGTACGTAGAGCACGCCCTTTTACGACATTTAACACTTTCCCTAAACCAAAATATTGTGCGGAGTGTAAGGGGTTGTAAATCTGACTAAAAGATGGTAGTAATTTTCTCTTTTCTGCACGCCTCTGTTTTATATATCATTTAACTACTTGACTAGTCTTTTAGTTTAGTCGGTTGGTAAAAATTTTCTACAATTAAAATGGATTTTATATACAAAACATAGTTAGAAAAAAATGTTAAATGCAGCTGTATAATTTTTTATACATATATGCAAGTATTACACAAATCCATTAATGTAAATTATTATTCTTGTTAAGAGCCCCTGAAGGATGGAAAGAATGGTTGTACTGTATTGTTGTAGGAATGAATACTTCATTACAATTATCCAAATAGGACAGACTTATTGAAAAAAAAAATCTTTTCAAGAGTAGACAATTAATTTTCTTTTTGTAAAGAATTATATTTAAATTAACTATAGAAGAACAAAAGTTTAAAAAAATAAAAGGATATTATCTTTAAAAAGTTTTTTTTTTAATAATGTAATGATGCATTTGATAAGGTGTTTCTGGTTTAATTGGACAGGTAATCTTATTTTGTTTTGAAACAGACATACATTCTTTTACTTAAGTATAAACTAGCGACTGCGTCACTAGCATCTAGGGTCTTAAATGGGCAGAACAATATATTAAAACCATCCCAAGACCTAAACCTATATATAACATGGCCTAAAACCACCCAGGAAATAAATGAAGGTTCCCTGAATTAGAGAATCCATTTGGTTCAGTAGTTTTTGAGATATCAAGCTTCGTACAATACAAATCTTAATAAAATAGCCTTTACATAAACAAACCTATGTAAAATATGATTCATATGCATGTACAGTAAGGTAAAGGTAACGGCTTTGGTTCCATGCATAGTCCATTACTATAGAAATTTAGTTTGAAATTTCCAATCTTATAAACTATACCACTGCCATATAGCTATACATGATGCGTAAATTTTACATCTGGTAACCAGTAAATCCAACAAAATCAAATTTTTGAGAAAATTAGATTTGAAAACTTCAAGTTCAATTTTCAAATCTGAAATATGAAATGTACGCATCTTGTATGGTTAGATGACAGTGGTCTAGTTAATATTGGGAATTTAAAACTAATTTTTTATTGTACTAAACTGGGCATGAAAGGTTTAAGGCTATTTAGGAGAAAGGAATAGTAGATAAACGAACCTAGTAATAGTGTCTAACTTTTATCTTTGTGACGTAACAAAAATCTATCTCTTTTTTAGGGGTTTCCTTTCTCACCTCCCCTCTCATCCTTCGATTTTGTTACGTCACAAAGATAAAAAGTTAGACACTATTACTAGGTTACAAAAATTAAATTCAGCTATAAAGGACTATAACACGTAGGTCACATATTTACAGAATCATGAATTCACATTATACAATAATACTTAATGCGAAATTATACTTTACCATAACCTACTGAGATGGCTAAATATATTATTTTCTTTCTAAGCTCATTAATTATTTAAAGAGCATGAATTTCCTCTTTAAAAGTTTCAGGAGCAAAGTCAATGTACAATTTTATTTTTACATTTTGGTTGATTGACATTAGGGTTTGGAATAGTTATTACTCGCATCGTATTATAAACAGCTTTCCGCGGATATAGAATGTACAACTATAAGATTAAAACCAGTTTTTTTAGCCCAGAGATGCCGAAGGCACGGGCTAAAAAAATTGGTTTTAATCTTATGATTGTGTGTTTTATGTAAAAACAATGTTGTCAAATTCTATAAATGAGAAAAAATCTTATTAAATTTTCCATTAAATCAAAATTGCTTTGAAAGCGACACTTTAAATGAATGCACAGAAATTTTCTAAATCATTCGTTAACCAATCAAATTTTCAAATAGATCAAACTATTCTACTTTGTTGCAAATTGTCCCAACACTAGATATTTAAAAAATTGTAATCTAAATCAAGCCCCATAAAAATATTTTGTTACCTAAAGCTTCATCACTATTGGAGTTGACTTTCCTTGTTTTATTTCTTTGCAAAGCTAAAAATGTTCGCACTTAAAAGTTTAATTACTATAGAAAGAGAATGAGGGAGGAGGAATCATTCTCTACCTCCAAGACTTTTATAAACGGGTTCTGCCATTGGTTAACTTTATTTTTTCAAAAGAATATTTATTAATTAGCCAACCATAGGACTAATCTTGGTTATCATAATTCTGGTGGGGGAAGGATTACATTTTTTTTATCCATTGTTCTATCCTTTTCTCACTTTAATTAAATAATCAATTATTTTAAGGTTTTAGTTTCTGTAGCCCTTAGAAAAGAAACTGCTGGACTAGGTAAATAAATTATTATTTAACGCATCGTATTATAGACAGCTTGCCGCGGAGGGTAAAAAAATAAAAAGAATTCCAGTTAAGTTAGCGCCAAGTTGCCGTTGGCTTGGGCTAAGAAAACTGTTATCAAATATTTTTTAGAAATCATTATTTCATTATTTTAAATGTGTGTAGGGAAAACTAGTTTTATGAAAGAACGATAATATATCAAATATTTTGCTAAGATCAAACATGCATAAATTTAAATTTTTTTACATTTTTTTTATACAATCAATTTTTTTGATTATTTAGTGTAAGTAATATTTCATATTAAACAACTATAAACTGTTTTTTTTTATTAGTTTCTGTGACAAGAAGTTTAGATATAGCACTGGCGTATGTTCTACAAATTACATGGTTTGGACAGATTCCACAGGTTTTATTTCAAAGCATTTCTATGATGTCTTCGTCCGAAATGGTCCAAATATTTGGTAAATTAAAGGTTAAATCCTGCTTGGATATTTCTAAGAAATTTAGGAATAGGATTTTTAAAAGATTGGATTACTAAGATCCCGGCCACGGGATGTACTAGAAAAAGGTAACAAAAAATATTTTTAGACAGAAAGTGTAATTGGGGCAGCATTGGTTGTTCTAGCTGTGGCTTTTATGACAGTAGAAGACGCTCTTCTCAAACTACTCAGGTTTGTCATGGTTACAGAGGGATAGGGCATAAGAAGATTAAAACTCCTACAACTAATCAAATCCTTTCTACACCGATTATGCATGATATTACATAGAAGTATAGTTCTGTTAAATAATTTAGTGAAATTATTATTCAGGTATGGCTTATAACCGATTAATATCTGCCAGATTAAAACCTATTCTTAGCCATACTGAAAAATCATGTATTGCATCGTATTACAGACAATTTTGCACAAATGTTAAAATAAAAATAATAAAATAATACTATAATGTTTAATATCAGCGAATAATTATGATACTAAAATGACTATTATATCTTCCCTTGACAAACCCTTGAGTTTAGTAGCATAAGTACTCAATAACTATAAGGTAAAACAAGACTATCAGCCAGACTATCGTTTTGAAAATCTATCCTAAATTGTTTTTTTTATTAAAACAGAACAATAATCTGAAAATAAAACATTTTTGTTGTTGAACCTTTGGAAATAAATGCATTTAATTGAAGATGTATATACTTTATAAAAATAAATATAACTAAATAATAATGAATATTAGTTAAAATCGATTTTTAAATATTTTAGGCGAATATTTG
>LS057547.1:0-10826 GCA_900241095.1 Acartia tonsa
TTTTTAATGTTTAACTCTAAGCAGATTTAATAATTAAGCTAATGTGATCTAACACCATTTATATTTATTTTTTAGTAGCAGACAAATCATTATTTTTTCTAGAATTGTCTGCTTCTAAAATTTCCGCCAATTGGTGATTGGTTGATACAAAACAGGCCGATTCTTATTGGTTTAGAGCGATAGCTACTTGGGAGCATCCGCCAGTTTAATAGGAATTTGTAAAAGTTGCAATATCCCTTTAAAATCTAGGCCGGGACCTAATTAATGGCCAGGTTTCCTATCCCTTATCCCTGGTTATGTCAAACAACTTTTAAATCTTTGAGCAACAAAATGAAAATATTATTTTATTTCTAAATAAAAACATAAGAACTTTAATTTTTAAGATATGATTTCTTACATGCGTACAACTCTTGGTAAAAATCTGTTTTCACACCATGCTAGAAAAAGATTGTTAAATATTGGTGATATATTTAGATAAGTATATTTATAAAACAAATTATAAAAGCTATTTGGCTAAGTTGTTTAAGAGACATTGAATGAAAATCAAATCTCCACTGTAGTATAAATGACATAAGGGTTGACAATTGGTTAGTAGAGTAGATGTTCAACAGTGACTGATAAAGAAACAGACTTACTAATGTGCTTTGTTTCTGAAAATACAGCTTCTAAAATTAACATAAGAAAATTTTACTCACGAATACATTGAGGAACAGGGTTGTCATCAGAAAATATAAAAGATGGTTCTGTCGCCTCTCTCATGGCACAACTATCATTTAATGTGCGCTGGTGATGGGTTGTGTCAAAAACTGTTCCCAACTATGGCAAGTGAAAAAATTTATGTAACTGTTACAAAGTTTTTGAGAACATAGAAGCAACTTACAGTGTCTCTAAAAAAGTGGATAAATGTAACAATGTTAGGCCAATCTATGCTGATTGACGTCATATTCCCTTCTGATATGACGTCATATGGGATAGTTCGATCGGTTGTTGTAACAGTTGTCACTTTTTTCAGAAACACAATAAGCTACTACAGTTTTACCTTACATTGGTAGGTTACAGTTGTGCTCAAGTATTTATCTCCATGAGTTACCCAACTTCTGCTGGCATACTTTACATAGAAACAATAAATTATTTATAACTTTTAATATTTGATTTTAACAACTATACATTTTTATAAAACATAGCAATCACAAAATAGCTATAATTGGTTAATCATATTCTAGAAAATTATCCTAAATTATTGTTGTAAAGTTATGAAAAAGTCCTTATTCAGTAATTGAAATTCCCAAATCTAAATTAATCAATCATAAGTTATTAGGTTTTTCTACTGCATTTATGTTTGGAGAATTAAAGAGCGAAATTTCATTTTTAAACAACCGTGTCGCAATGTAATTGCTGATGAAAATTGAAGAAAATATAATCTAGAGTTATTTATATTACAAAATACAAATATCTTCACCTGAGTTGTTAGTGCTGGATATGTTGGGCATTCCTGAGGAAAACACTTGGCAAAGTTCCTGAAGTCTGCTCTGCGGTTAGGTAAACACTCAACTTGTTGAATTGGATTGGTTTTATTTGCAATAACAAAATTACCTCTAAATTGTATTTTTCTATATAGGAGAACTTTTTAGTTCATATAATAATATTTTTGATATCTTCTACAAATAACATATTGTTTATGCTAACTTCTTACCCACATATAAAGTTGGCAATATATCCAGGACCCTGGTAGTAATTATTAAATGGAGCATCTGGAGCAAGTAGTTGTAATCGCCCATCTAATCCTATTTATTTTAATATTTGAAAATGAAGTATTAAATGTTACTTCTATTCCTAATTTGTAAATTAAACAACCTTATTCATAAAAAGTACCATAACCCCAAGCCAAAAATAGTCAGAATAATATCAAAAATAAAGATAATTGAACTTTAAGTTTTTCTTGATGAAGATATATTGTATTTATAACTGTTGTTCATTGCAAATGCAGATGATCTATAAAACTAACAAAACTTATCTGAGAAGAATGTAATAATTATTGTTACTATTACCGTTTTCTCTAAAAGCATATTTTGGATTCTTGATATGACCATTTATATTGCAATTTCTGGTATGCCTTTATGAAAATATTATAAATTTCTGTATATTTGTTGATTTACTAAAATAATAAGGATATAAATAGATTTAATTTAGTACTCTATAATTAAAGGGTTACTTTTTATATAACTCATAAACAAAGAGACCCCTATCTGTGTAATAACTATCCTTCAAACAGTTTTTTTCAGGACTGAATATAGAATTGTTAATATTAGATATTGAAATATGAACATTTTGGAGAAAGATATAGGAAGTTTAAAAAAATTTTAACATTTGTAAAAACAATGGTTTTATAAACTATTTAAATCAAAATAAATACCTATTTGGTTTATCCCCCAGATTTAATCTTAGAGTTACATAACAATGCTGAATGAAATATTTCCATACTTTATCCTAATATTGAAATAAATTACATTTTACAAAAATGAATAATAAGTTTTAAAAGTTTTTTTGTTACTTTGCTAAGAAAAATGTATTCTACCTTACAATAGTTTGCATTCTCTCCGCAACTAGGAGCATGAAGTTCACAATGTTTGAGAACAACATCACCACGAATATTACACCAGCTATCGGTTTTTCCCCATCTAGATAAAAATATGTAAAAATAATTAATCAATAGAAGAATAATTAAAATTTAAAATATCTAATTTAAAAAGTTTGTAATAAACAAAGACGAACCACTTAGTTTCAATTACTTTTTGTTGAAAAAATTTTTACATACCTTAATAAATTTTCAGTTTTGTGATCATATTGTGTTACTGTTCTCCAAAAGGCATCATCAAGACCAGGATAGTTATTGTTAATACTTTCAGACCATGTAAGAGTAAATTGTTGATCTTAAGAAGAAATTACATTTAGTTATTTTGTATGTATATTGTATATATGTTATTATGTATGTTTAAATACATGTTCTCATAGCAAACAATATTTAAATTAGTAATTTGAAAGTAATTATGTAATACATACTTTTAAAATATGGATATATCTTTGGATGATTCTCATAGTAAACTGATTGGTAGAGGGGTTTGTTCAGATATGCTGACAGATAAACAGCTGCTACATGACCCAATCTTTCAACATTGCAAAGATTTGCATCAGGAATTCTCTTTACTCGATTATGAATTATATTTTCCTTTGTGCTAGCTAAATTATTGTAACTAACAAACTGTTCTGAAAAATTAATTTTCCTCTTTCTTCTTTGAGAATCTGGGAGACTTGATGTGTCTATTTGTAACTCATTATTCTTATTCTAAAACAATGATTATTGAATAATAGTGCACACAATCTTCACACAAAATTAAATGTATCTTTTCTGAAAAAAACACAATAAACCCAGAAATGAACAAATTAAGTTATTGAGCAGATGCTCAGTGGTCACTCATTGCAGTTTCAGGAAACATTTCAGAAACATAGACAGATCCAATAAGTAGTAAAATATTTGCCTCTCTTTGTTCAATAATTGCATAAAAATTCAGCTGTGTATCTTTGAAAACCTTATCATTTGCCTTTTGCCTTATTTCAATTTGATGTTTCTTGCCAGACCAATTGATTTATAGATTAGACAATAGACATTTAATTGTCAGTAGCATCTTCCCATAAAAATTAGATGTCTATTTCACCCCTTAGGACAGATGTACATTAAAAATTATTTTTGGAGCAGCCTCAATACTAAAAATCAACTTACAGTCAACCATCTGTTCAGATTGCCATTATGAATGGCATTTAGGTGTTCCACAGCATTTGTGAAATATTGATCTGTGCAACCAACATGAGTATGTGGTGCTGTATCCTCTAGAAGATCTGTATTTGCCATACCAACCAATTCATTCATTTCCTTTAAAATTTAATGCAGAGTTGATTAACTTTTGACTAATAAAAGATAAAAAGGTCACCAAATGTAGATCATATACAATAATTCAGCTTATTAAAGATAAAACAAAATTTCTATTAACCTTTGTTACACATAGACAACTCAGTTGAGTAGGGCTGAAAATCTTAACTCCATAAAAAGTGTATTGACTCTCAGTACATTGAGCTGCACATTGTGATGGAACTGTGTAGGCAGCATGTCTGTTGATTTTAGGTGTTTCAGCTAAAATCATTTATGATTTATTTATCAATGTATGTGTTAGATTTCAGTAAATAATTGTAAAGCTACAACAAAAGGCTAAATTTCATATTTTAAAAAAATTCACGAATTCTTAACTTTTTTTCTCATACTCTTTTTTTGTATTGAATTCTGATAAAGTGCCATACCTTTAAAAATAAAAGTCCCTATGTGATCATCAAGCAAAGCTGGGTCAGTAATATACGGAAAAGATACAGATGGGCTGTAATATTCTCCTATATAAATCACAATGAGCAGTTGTTTCCAACTTTAAAGTTTATTTATGTAAAGTTTTTGTTACATACCAAAGAAATCTATTGTTAGCTTTGTTGCACCAGATTCCCAAACAACTTCCACTTTATTAGCTGTAAAGTGAGCTGGAGTTGATGTGGGGTTTAGATTCTCATCTAAAGTCTTGAAGTGATACAAACCTAAATAAGGTGCAAATACATTTTGGTTAGACATATTTTTCTGATTCCCAAATCTGATCATTAAATAACCTGCTTCATCTAAAGTAGCAGGATTTATAGTTATCTTGTAATAAGATCCATCAACAATTATGCTGGGTGGTGGAACTGGGTTCATCCAGTCTCTAAAAAAATAAAATGCATGATATGTATGTGTAATAATTTAGATTGGAGAATGAATGGTTTTAATGAATATTTCTTACTTTATCATTTGCAATAAAACAGTACTTATAGATATGAAGTTTTATAAATCATTAGGATTATTATTTATGGTGAACTCAAAGACAAAAGAAACAGGATTTTGCTGTGTTTCACAACCTCAAGGGAAGAAGAATAGAATTCAACTGCTTCAGTTTTCAACTTTCTGTCAAAGATATGATGAGTAATGCATTAGATTTGTGCACAGTAAGATCAAGTTAGGATAAGTATGCCAAACACAACAAGTAAGGCAGATCATGCCAATATTTCATCAAGAATAGCAGAGTATGCCAATAATTTATCAAACAAAACAGCGAGACTATTTCGAGTTGTACCTCCATTCTTTTTAAGACATAAATGTAATCCCAAATTTCCCTAGAGGACTCTAGGGGTGTAGCTGGTAGCATCTATATATATTATATAGTATGCCAAAACAGGGCATTGTTTTACTTGATCCCAAATGTGCACACACTACCACATTAAGCTTAAATGGCTTTAAAGAACATTTATCACTTACATATAAGATGAGTTAGAAGATTTGATTCTAAGTTTAAGTGTTATAACTTCTGTTAATTGAGACTTAAAAATCACCATTCCCCAGATATGTGCAAACCTGTAATATTTACAAAATTTCAAACATAATACAAAACTTTAACAAAAGAAAAGATATTGTAACCATTTTTGAAAATTATCTTACCTTTCTTGGAAATCTATCACAATAGATGGATTTCTATCAAAGTCAATAGTCCAAACTCCAGAATAGGGCCATGGAAATGTTCTTCCATCCACACCAAATAGGTTTTCTGCAGCTAAATCCTAATGCATTAATTATAACCTTAAGTTAAAATAAAACTATACATTAATCTTTCTTCTAGATATCTTACTTGTTATTAATTTAATTGTTCTTTACAACGTCACAGTCAAATATATTACTTATAATGTATACCTGCCCAGTGCTGTCTCTTTTGATGAGTTTTATACCAGCATTAACATCTTTCTTTGATTCTATGTCACCCAGCACAAGAGACCTTGTATATATATGTAGAAAAAGTTTAGACAATGATTCAATAAAATTGTAAAAGATGGATAAATGTTTAGACTGTGAGATTTTATTGAAATCTTTTATTTATAAAGTTTTTAAAGTATTTAACTTTTCTAAAAATTTTGAATCACAATATTACCCGAAATATTTCTATTATAATTTGTGCCTAACAAGCTTATAGAGTGATATTAAAGTGTAAAAATAAAATGATTTTTAGCATGCATATTCATATCAAGCAATTAGCAAAACATTACATTTTATATAATTACAGCCATACTCTATTATACTTTCTGCAAAAAAGTACTTCTTAAGTGAAGGAGTTATATCTTTTTCTTTTTTAGTAACTAAGATAACTAATACATATTAATATTTATCAATATATTATACATTTTTTTAAAATCACTTCATATTGGACACTACTAAAGTAAATGTAAATACATACCCATTTTTTTTTTAAATCACTAGCACGAAACTTTGCCGTAGTGAAATTTTGTTTTCATTAAAATATTTTTAAAATACTTTTCAAAAGTAAATATTTTTCATTTAATTTATACCTGTAGGCTAGCTTATTATCAAGCTCATTTCCATACCCATAAACGCAGTAAAGACTTAAATAAAATTTTTAAATAGAACTTTAATTATTTTCTGTATAATGTATTGGAGAATCTTACTTTATTTCTTGACCACCAATCAAAACTCTGAAAGAGATACACATGTATCATAATTGTATTGAAATCTTTGAGATGTAAATTAGTATAAGTCCTGGAATTAGAATTTAATAAAATGCCGAGATCATGAAATATATAATTTGTATTTTTAAGTATTATCTAAATTAAGATATTAACTTACCTGTATTTTCCTTGAAGGTATACAAATTTCTGAAAGTAAAGCTCACCACAGCTTGAAGATATAGGTATATTAGTGGAGGAATACACCTGAATAGAGAAATAAAACATGCTATGTAAAATTCAATAATATTTTTATCGCATTTCAAAGAGGATTAATTATCATAGGGATTAAGTATTTTAAAATATTAAATATTTTTCTAATCATAAAATTATTATTTAAGCATAGTACTTAGATATGTATTATTTTTTTTACTTTTTAAAAATTATTAATTTAAATCTTGAATTAAAATAGATCCAAAATTTGACCTACTTACTTAGCCTCCAAATTCCAATTTGAAAATTTAAATCTTCTATACAAAAATAACATGCTATTAGAGAAAAATACAAGGATTGCATATAATGCATTACAGACACAGAGACAGACAGACATTGTAAGGGATCATAAGATTTATAGAACATGCTGTGCATTTTTATATCAAATTAGATATAACTTACATTCCAAAAACAACCACTGTCTAACCATCGGTTTACGTCTTTATCAAGAATACAGCCGCAAAATTGGTCCTCAAAAAAAATTAAATTATTTGTTATTTCAGCTCAGTGATATGTGTATTTTTTCTTTCAAGGGATTTTGTCTAAACATACCGCTTCTCTGAAACCAATGTATCCTGTTTTATAATATGATATGTAGTCATTTTCATTTGTTTCATATCCTCTGCATATTTCAAGGCATTGCAATTTGTATGCATCTTCATTGTTCATATATGTATACAAATTTGTTACACTTGTTATCTAGAATTAATGTTCAAAATATTACTTTATTTATAAATTTTTATAAGAAATTTGATTGGAAATAAAGAAAATAATACCCAAACATGATATGCATAACCAAGATTAACTTTAAAAAGATTTGTAAATTAAACAAATTGTTTTACTTACTTTAACTTTTTCTAAATTGCTTTTCCTGTAGCAACCAATAAATGCTGAAAATGCCAAGTATATGAAATTTATTCAAAATACATTATTTAAAATAAGGACTAATAATTTCAATAGTAGCAAAGCTTTTTAAAATTGTATATATTAATTTAATTTAACTTTAAAATAATGAGAGAGTATCATAAATTGTGGAAAATGAAAAGTTGCATTATTTTAAACTTTAATTAACCCTTAACAAACAGTCAAGGGAGAAGGGGGGGGGGGTATTTTAATATCTTTATCCTGGCAGGTAAAGGTTGCCAGCAAACCATCCGGGTCATTCAGGTAAAGAGCAAAATATTTTGGACTTATACAAAGCCTTTTGTGTGGACAAAATAATAAACTTTCCTATTGTAGTACAAAAACCAAAATAAAATATTGTTGTTCAAACCAATGTTCCAGACATGATCCTGCGAATCCTAATAATCCAGGTCTCAAGCAATCTTTAAATGGCTTCTGTGACCGCAATTTTGACTAAGAGTCCTCAAACTTATGCTTATCTTACATGTCTGCATGACATATAAAATTTTGGAAAAAGAGAGGGGTAGGTTTCTGGTAAAATCCGTAAAGGTTATGTGTTATAAGTAAAAATCAGTAGTAGAACGATAAAAAAATTATGTTAACTTTTTTTAAAAATTTTTTGTCTATAGTTCTTTTCAATAAGAAATACAAATATTTAGTGAATATTATAGTTCTACTACTATTTTTAAGCCTCAAAACACACAACTTTACGGATTCTACCAGAAACCTACCCCTCTCTTTTTTGCTTTTTTTCCACTGCACTGGCAGCTAACGGGGACTGCTGCCTTCGCCGAAATTTATGTTTCGAAAATTTAAATTTACAGAAATCAAACATTTTGTGAAGACAAAAATTCTTTTAATAAAAATACAGGCCTTGCAATACCGACAAACAGACATAACACTTATAGAAAAGGTTATATCATGGATCGATATTACCACCAATGTTTTTCGTTCAAGTTTGACATAACTTTAAATGGGGTTTAAAAGCACTTGGCACTTCTTTTTTCATTCTCCCTCCGTCATCTTCCCTTTTTTATCTGGTTTTTCCTATAATCTGGACTTTATTATAGGGAAAGGACCAGTTATTCTTTTAAATGGCTAAAATTATAGAATATACTTACTGAATTGAGAACATACTGTGTTTTCTATAGTTAACAGAGTAAGAATTACTAACCATTTTATACTTATATGTTTCATTTTAAAAATGAAACTAACTGTAAAAATTAGACTACTTTTTGTATCAAAATAAAATGCAGTACACAAATATTTAACCTTGTAATGTAATTAAGGATGTTTGTCTGTATGAGTGAACTAGAAGATATAGCTGAGTGTTATTCCAAAATAATTAAAATATGGTAAAAAGGAGGAGTATATCTGGACCATTTTTAGGAAAAAAGTTTATAACTATTTTCAAAAATTCCTAAAATTTTGGAACTGTCATCTCTATACCATTAGGCAAATTTTAAAACAAACTATAAAATCTGAAAATACCTTTACTATACTGTCGCTTTTATGGATGTTGTTATCCTAGTTTAGAATCATTTTAATTCATCCACTGCCATTGTTCAAATAAAACTCCAATCAAAAATAATTTGTGATTGCAAAGTCTGGATTTTTTGCTTAAATTAAATTTATTAATAATTAATTTTGTTAATGCACAAATGTATAAATAATTAAATTTATTAATGTTTTATATGAATCATAAATATACTTTATAGTGGTGTCCATCAAATAAAATAAAACACAGTGAAGGAACAAACCAACAAGAAAACGCACAAAGAAACACTTGCACTCTAGAAAAGTAGTGTCAGTCATTCCGTCCATTCGTACGTCTGTAAGTAACAGATAGCTTTTATCGTTAATTTGACAATTTTTTTAAGCGAAGCATCTACATAATCAAGTTCCAAAAATGAAAGTGGGTGGGCCCTTAAACAATATTCTGTATTTAAACAGTTTCACAACAAATTTATGTACAATTTTGTTTAAACTTGCTAAATAATGTTCAGCTTATTGAGTTTTGACATTATACAAGTGTTAATGTTGTTTGTCCTACTATATGTTCGCTTCGCTTTTTTGGATGTTGTCATTCTTGTTTAGAATTATTTTAATGCATTCAATGTCATTATTTAATTTTGTTTAGACTTATACATTCTTCTTATTTAGTTCTGGCCCTCTACAAGTCAATGTTGTGTGTCGTTTCGATTCAGAATTCTTTTTTATGGATGAATGGACTTAGAGTGAATAACATTTATAGAGAAAAAGATTAAGTTTTTAAATTAAATCTAGTTATCCTCTCCATCCTAGGTTTTAAATCTTTTATAACTAGATACAAATGTTGCCATTTATGAGTGAACATAGCTAGCATGCAATATGTAATAACTTCAAAGTATTTTATATTTCAATCTAGAATTATTATTAAAGAAACTATGGTTACACAAACAGTTTGAATGGTGATTATAATTTATAGATCGCAAACATCTAGCTAAATAAAATTACATTTGAAAATTTACTTTATGTTATTGTATATTCTTTTACTTTCATTTAGAAATAAATGAAACCTACAAAACATTTGAAAATGTTTAAAGAAATAAAAGGCAAAATCCTAAATTATAAGTGAAGATCTGCGCAAAAACGTGAAAACAATAATGATTTAATGAGAAATGTTAAAATGATAATTAAATATGAAAATTTAATTATTTTTATAAATAAGTATATGGTGCAAAATTTTTGCTTGATTAATATTCTGCAAAATCAAATCGTCACAATCACAAATCATTATACAACAGCATTACATTTGGTAGCTGTTCAATAGTTTTAAGCATTAGGAAGTATCTGAATTAAATTTCAGTTGTCTTATTCCCATATCCCTGCTTTTTATATTTTATTATCCATCTACATTCTACATAATAGAATCGCACAATATTAACCCTTACAGATCGGGCCCCAATTCCAACCTTAATAGATCGGGGGGGGGGGGGGGGGAATTTTAACCCCCCCCCGAAAAGGGGGTTTGTTTAACAAAAAAAACGAAAAAATTTTTTTTTGTTTTTTTTAAAAAAAAATAATTTTTTGTG
>LS057548.1:0-10826 GCA_900241095.1 Acartia tonsa
TCACTCCAAAAAACTAAAATTAAAATTGGGGGGAGGGGGGGCCCCCCCCCCCCCCCCCAAAAAAAAATGTCTAAATCTAAATTTTTTTCTCGTTTTTCTTTTCAAATCTAAAAAAAAAATCAACACCCCCCCCTCCCACTCATACCCCCTAGGGGCACAGCAACTGGTAGTAAATATAGAGATATTGTATACAAGCTTTTTATTTTAAGAGAGGCAATTCACCTTAAAGATCAGTGTAATGCCTTCCTGCCTTATAAACTCCCAAAAATTTTTAGTGAGGGGGTCAGGTGGAGGTGTAAATTTCCATGGATAAAAATTATTGTAATTTTTAGGTGTTCCTAACACCCTTTTTAACAATCTTCATTTTTTTATTTATTTTTTTCCATGTACAATTTCTCTTGGGAATTGGTGGTTACCATCCCCTAAACCTTCCCAGGATCTTTGAGAAGCTACATTGCAAAGGAGTATTATTTTGGTTCAGATATTAGCAAGATCCTTTGGTACAGACAGACACAGATCCTATTTATTTTATTGATAGACTAGCGGCTACACCTCTAGAGGCCTCTCGGGCACTTGAGGGGGGGTCGGTTGACCAATTCCCACTTATAAATTTAAGTTTCATTACACCTTCCTTTTGCATGCTTTTGATTGTAAAGTACTTAATGTAGGTAGATATAATAAATATGACTATTATCTATTTTATTGTTGTATAAATGTACCTATGAGTTTACATTTTTAAGGTATAGCACTCTATTAATTTTACCTCTAAATGTGACATATAAAAAGGATATATTTTCAAGTACTAGTACTCTAGTAATTTTACCTCTATTGTTGTATAAATGTGACATATTTAAGAGAATATATTTTCATGCCAAATTACATTAAATTAATTTGCCTTTGTTTGTATTTATTCTTTTAATTACATTAACTATATTTTATGTATGTTTTAATTAGACTTATATATCATTATTTCTATATCAGTTTACAATTAAAACATTTTCTAAATTTACATTTCATCTGTCCGTACAGTTGTCATTGTAGAATCATGTTAGAATCGCCTGTTAATTTTTAGATTATCTTAAAAGTATCAATATAAGTTGCTGAGGATATATATAAGGAAATCTCCTTAATTGTACTGTGCAATTAATAAAAAAAAGCTTATTTAGAAATTGTACTAAAATTCCCTCAGGGATGCAATGGACATACAAACCAAGAATATTATGACTGTAATGATCCACGAATCAGTGTCCGGACCCAATGGTTTTAATACTATCTTTGTCCCACTGTACAATAGCTTCGTTTTTCAAAAAGTAAAAGTACTTAAAATACAAAGTGTTAAGTAATACTTTTCTATATAGAAAATTCTTGTATAATTCTAATGTAAATTTACCATTTAGAGCAGATAAATGTTTATGTGTGTGCATGCAAGTCAAGATCGCATAAACGGATGAAATGATCAGTCCAAACTTTCACAAAAAAAAATTTAATTAAAAACAAATATTATCTTTGAATTTCTACGCTACCTAATGACGTTAACGTGCTTTTAAAGTAGAAAAAAAACATAAATCAATTTTAGAATATTTTTATCCTTTTTCTGTGGACCTTGTGCGGTGGTATGATAAAATTGGTGTGATAAATCTTATTTTGTGTTTGGTCCGATCTTTATTGGAATCTGTCAATGGTTTACCACGCACCCTTTTTATTCAAGAGGATCCGGGAATAAGGATCACATACTATTTGGCAAAACAATTACAAATGCGTAGGGTTACAGCCTCCCTGAAAAGTGTAGAAATGTAAAATTTTGACAAATTTTTGATAGCCTAACCGTATTAGAGACAAACTTCTTAAATGGCAACTCCATAACAGGTAGACAGTCTTGGGATGAGACAATCGTATTAGAGACAAACTTCTTAAATGTCAATTCTCATAATAGATAGACAAACTTGGGATGAGACAATCGCATTAGAGACAAACTTTTGTACCATTGTCGCGCAGCAGTGGGGTGTAAACACCCCCTTAAGATTTAAATTAGAAAGGGCTTCCTTCCATTTTTTTCTTCCCTAATGGTTTTACACCTCCCTGGTGAATCGCTGTGCGCGCCACCGCTTGGTATCATTTCACAAAATAGTAACAAACCTTGCATTCCATTGTAGTCCAGCGGTTAGCGAGATAATTTGTTACAGACATACATACACACACACACATATCTTGACTCTTTTATGTAAGAAAGAATATAAAGAATGTAATAAAATTGAAACACAGGCCACGTACAGGTTATGTGGAATTATCAATATAGAATTATATTTATATCTCATACAAAAGGAAAAATTGGAGGGTTTTCCAATTGTGTTCAAATGTGCTTCATTGTTTGTCTAGCTTCTTTACAAGTCTTTTTACAGGCGTACCTTAAGAATGTAGTAACATTAAAATTAGTTTAAGATTTGAATTTATAAAAAGGATACAATTTACAATAATTATGTTGTACAACTACCTACCATAAACCATCACAAATGTTAACAAGCCCTAAGACCTAAATAAAGCCTGGATTGTAATTAGTAAGAAAATAGATTTTTTTTCAAGATTTTTAGATAAAAAAACAAACAAATAAACAGAACACCTCTTTAGTATTTTTTTTGTATAATTGCATATTGATAAGATTTATTAATTGCATATTGAGAAGGCTATGTAGCTCTTTTTTAGAAAATACATAAATACATGACAGTTTTTTTTTATTGTTTTGCAACTTAGACAAAAACGTGACACCAAACACAACAAAAAGAATTCTTTTTAGTAGAATTACAAAGGGTGAACTAAAAAGTTTTTAGTTTAATAATAAGTAATTAAGATTTTGGATGCAACTGAGAAAAGTTTATCACTAGCTACTTTTAAATTTTTAGTAGCGCAGCTGCTCTGTAACTAGCGTCACTTCTAAGTTAATTATTCTTGGTTATTGGCTACTGTTAAAATTCTTAAAACTTAAAAAGCTTAAAGAAATTGCTGGAGATCGTCTAAAACCTTCTTTCATCTATTTTTAATCTACAGAAAACTTTTAAAATCAAGTGGTGCAGATTTATCATTGTTTTATTGACGGTTTCCCTTAAATTGCCAAGCGGCTACATAAAAACAATTTTATTTTTTAAAAAATTAGGCATAAAAAGCCCATTTCAGAGGGGGGGGGGATAGGATGTGTTAATGTTTTACCTTATGTTTGGTTGGGTTAACTTTGGTAACGCATCTAAAAGCCACATAAACTACTCCAACCTAATTTTCAAAATAAAGGGGGAAGGTTTTATGAACACCATGAACTTCGATAGGAAGCACTGTTTAATCTTTCTTTATGATACCTTAACTATGTCTATACCTAATAAACTTTAGAAACCTATCAGACACCCTGTATTTTTTTTAATGTAAGGGGTAAGAGAGATTGTTATCACGTACACTAGGAGCAAGGATACGTTAAAGTAGGTCATAATTTAATTATCAAAATAGCATTATACTTTTATTTAATAGTGGTTATATTACATAATCTAACAATTTCTTTTATTTTAATTTTTTAAATAAAAAATGTTAGTTTTTTTTTAAAAGATCAAAATTTTCTAGAAATGCTCAAACAATTTGGTTTTGCTTTTTATATAAGCTTGTAATTTGGGCAATTTGTGGGTAAATTTCAAGATTTTCTCCCAAAAAGCACCTAGATGCTTGGGGCTAAGCCAGTGCTGTTTACTTTTAATCGATCTCTTAAAGTATTTTTAATACACTGTTCAACTATTATTTTTAACTAATACTTATTCCTGAAACTATGAACTATATCTAATGAGAGAATAAACTTTTCTACAGAAAAAAAGTTAAATTCATTGGAACTAATTTGGTTCATTTTTCCATTTTTAATTCATTTTACTATTATTATAATACTCTTTTTTTTAAAGCATATCTTTTACAATGTAGAATTCAAACCAAGAGAATGGAATAAAACTTAATTTCAAAATAGATATTAATTAGGTTATTTATCTAAGTAATGTTATGTTAGCCCCGCGAGGTGATCATGCATTTAAAAGGGTTAGATCCCCACGGAAGTTTTCAGATACTCAGAATTCGACTATCTTCTTTATAAAAGATAAGTTTTAAAAAATTAATGTAGTAGGTTAATTATTCATAAAATATTTAAAGTAACTTTTTTATATATATTTAATACCTACTTAAACTATCCTTTTATTATCACTTCTGAAAAATAAATAACGAACGTTTTTTTATGCTAAAATTGAGATATTTTTCTTGTTACTTATTTAAATAAGAGTTAAAACTAAACTAAAACTTATATATGGGGCACATTATTTTCAAATGATAACGGGGGGGAGGGGGAGGAAGGAATATGAAAAAGAGAGGGAAAACTGGAGAGGAATGAGGGAAAGTGATAAAGATTTGTAGAGAGATGAAAAGGCCCAACGGAGAATTGCAATGCAACTCTTCTCCGAGAACGGAGAAAAACAGAGAAAATCTGAACTGCCGAAAAATCTCCGAAAATATATGAAAGTTAGAATGAGCGTGTGTATGTGTTTGCCTGAGTGCGTGGTGTGTGTGTGCTTGTTCGTAAAGAAATGGGAAATTATATGAAAAGGACTTTTGAAAAGTTTAATGGATATATTGCTTATATCATCATCTAACCGTAAAAAATTTGTTCAAGCGTGGAAGTATATAGGTAGGTGTTTAAGAATATTGTAATGATAAACGGAACTACTTTACATTTACACTAGCGGTTATGCCCCTAGAGGCCTTATTGGGGCACTTTAGTCGCCCCTTTCTAACATTTTCAAGTTTAGTTTTAAAAAGATTTTCTAATGTAATGTAATGTATGTAGCCTGATTCTCAGTTAGGATTCAGATGCACACGATTCAGATTGAAGGTGAGAATCCTTTGGCCAATCGTAGATTGGTAAGCATCGCGCACAGCTGGGTGTATTCTATGTTACGTTATAAGCTGACCCAATTTTCATGGAAGCTACTAGATCATTACATCACCCTGGCCCAGAGTTTTGGCAGGTGTTCCAAATTAAGCCACCCTAATTAATAGCACTCTCATATGAATTAGGAGCATGGACGAGGAAAAGCATGATTACAAATCTCCTCCCTTACAACCTTAGGGCATCTCAGGAAAGGTGGCGTGAATACAAATTGACAAATTGCGACAGCAGTTGTCAACCAAGTGCAAAGTCTATACAGGGATTTGTACTCGGTTTCTCCCAACTAAAGCGTAGTGGGCTAACCACTACGCACGCTATAGGAAACCTAAAGATTTTCTTGTGGCGATTTATATTGGGCGTGTTGTCTTACCCTCATCTAAATAGTTATAACCCCTCATAGTCATAACACCTACATATGAGAAGATAAAGGAGAAGGGTATCGGTCTGTGATTTGTGAGATCCTTCGATACAGGCAGACACACACACACACACACACACACACAGAGATATCCTGTTACTTTTATATAAGGATAAACTACATATATGTATAATTTATGGTGGTTGGTAGTTATTTAATTTAAAAGAGCTTCGTCACAACCAATAGAATAGCTTTAAACCAACATATACCTGAGTAGCACATAATATTAATACATGTACTGTACATGTTTATTTGTATATGGTTTCTTCACAAAAAATACAGCCCAATTAACCGAATAGGAACCGAGAAAATTACGTTCATTTTAAAATTTTTCAGACGGACATTTGGAATTATTGCGTCGCTTATTATGTATAATTAGGTTAAAATCTTTAATTTATATCCTTCTTTAGAAAATATACTTTTGTATAAGAAGTACATAATGAACACATACATAATATATAGAGGGATCTAAATTAAAAATTAATTGTATTGGCGCATCTCCAAATATACATATTAAACATATGCATTCAGTCACAAGCTAAGTGTTGGAAATAGGGTTCTTATAAACCTAATACAGAAAAAATATCACCTAATCCAAAAAAAAATAAAGAAAGGAGTTAAAAATAACACTTATATATCACTAGCAGCTACGCCCCCTAGAGGCCTCTAGTGGAACTTAAAATGTTTTTTTTATTTCAAATATTTAATTTTAAAAATAATTTTCTATGTTGCGTTCAAGTCTCTACGCATAAGCAAGACTACCTATTTTTAAATATTTAGATTTTTTGGTGATTTCTCATGGCAGGATGGTGGTACCCTCTCCAAAATAGTTATAAACCTTCACGGAACCCTGTTAATGAGAACCCGATCGGTTCAGTGCAGCGGTTGTCGAGATCCTTCGGTACAGACAAACCAACCAACAAACAAACATCCTGTTACTTTATCATAAGGATTATATGTACGTCCTTGTGGTAAGTATATCATTAACTTAACTGCTCTTTCTTAATCTTACTTCTGTTCAACATTAATCCTCAATTAATTTAATCTTTCTAGATATCTGCAAACTTAATTTTATGATATAGAGTTTTTCTTCATATACAATATGCCCGTGTGTCGTTCCTGATAACTTTCATTGTAAAAATGCCTCAATAGTAAAAAATTGCTATTATATAATTATTTTTGTTAGTTTATAATTTTCTCAGATTTGTCTTGCTACGCTTCTAGATGATACTTTCCTTAATGTTAGAAAGATTAATTTGGAAACAAATTTTGCTTTCTTATGAAATACAGGTAAAGACCAATAATATATTGACTGACTTGAAGAGTAGCTTTGTAAGATTGCAAGGATAAAAAACAAAGCTATGAAACGGTGGTACAAACGAACATTAACACTTGTTGAGTGTAAGATTTGAATAAGGAGAATATAAATGTACAAGATAGAGAAATAGAGAGAGTAAGAGAGAATGAAGGATAAAAATAGAAATACAAGGATAATAGACTTTATACGGAGCGGACAACCTAAAAGTGTCGTAGTCAGGCAAAAAGCCAGTAAGGACATTTTTATGAAAATTAAATAGGGGAGTTCATCAGGGGGTTGTAGACCTTTTAAACGGGGGTGTATAGAGGTGTAAGGGGTGGACACGTTCGGGGGTGTATTGATATTTACCCCCGTTAATTTTGAATATTAATTTTTTACTCCATTTGACCTTTCCCTAAATAGTAATTTTTTACTCCCTTTGTCTTTTCCCTGAATATTAATTTTTTACTCCCTTTGTCTTTTCCCTGAATAGTATTTTTTTACTCCCTTTGTCTTTCCTCTGAATAGTAATTTTTTACTCCCTTTGTCTTTCCTCTGAATAGTAATTTTTTACTCCCTTTGTCTTTTCCCCTACTATTAACCTTTTTCTTCCATTGCCATATCTCTGAATTATAACGCGATTGGCAAGATATATCAAATATTTTATTTTACTTTCTTTGGTCTAACAATATTACGTACAAAATCAGAAACTAAGATTAAGATGACGCTCATTTCAGATCCCAGTTTTTGCAATTTGAGAAAAATTTATCTTTATATTATAGCGAATTAAATAATCTTGTAAGCATCGCTTTTATCTTTTATAGAACAATAGTACATCAAATAGCAATAATTGAGACCTGGCGTCACCTTTCCAACCTGACGCATAACGGATATCAGGGATAAGACAATGGAAGAATAGTGCTAATAGTTAATTATCTCGCTTAGAATATTTGATTAAAAAAATAAGTCATTAAATTTAAAACTAATTAAAAAAAGGAAAAAGTACTAACAAAACTTTCTTGAAAAATTAGTTCCGTGAAAAATATGTATATTGTCTTTGTTTTGGTTTTTCTAGCAGACAGAAAATTTAAAATTATTTGTTATTATTCCTCCCCTCTTCTTTTTCTAGTTGCTGTTGAAACAAAACATGGACTGGACTCCGTTCTTAGTCTATGCCTTTAAAGCCTACCCCACGTTGGGTACCTGCCTCTCATTTACTAAGTAAATTTTACTTAATATTATAATTATACAATTTATATCCGCAGAAAGTAAAATAAAGAAAGATTTTTTAAAGATAAGATAAATATCTCAGAAAATAGTTAACGTTTCTTATTGGCATGGTTTAATAATCAATTTAAAATTAATCTAATAATTTTTACAAACTATAATTTTGTTCAAAAGACGACATTAAATAGGTATAATTTTTAAACATGTTGAATTAACAACCCAACATGTTTAATTTTAAATTTTGCCACGTCAAATTATGAATGACGCCTCCCCCCTTTCTCCACCCACTAATTCATTCCCCTCACCCCTACCTCCCTTCTCCATTTCTCCTCACATGTGACAGCTAAAAATTCCTCCACACAGTAGAATATTTTATTTAATATTAGAGTTTTAACTTTTCATTAATTAAATTACATATGTAGATTTATTCTCAAAATATTGCTTTAGGAATCTATATTTGAAAATATATCTTTTTATAATGCCCAATTATTTCTTTCTGCATTCCCCCTCCTATTAGATTTACCCCACTCCTAATTAAATTTGGGGAGAGGGGGGATAAGTGGTTTTCAAGGTTTGCTGATAAATAATTCCAACATTTACCTGGTCGAGTTCATTTTAAAATTTGATAAAAATATTACATTTTCTTATCTAGTAATCTTTTTTGATATTTAAGGCTTTTTTATTCTAATTTTAAAAAAATAATGTAAATATAATTTTAATCCTGTGTTGAAATACTATTTCAAGTTTTCGAGGTTCCGTGTTGAAATACTATTTCAAGTTTTCGAGGTTCCGTGTTGAAATACTATTTCAAGTTTTCGAGGTTCCGTGATGATGATACCTGATATCTCGATATTCACGAAACCTCCGTATCCAATATATTGTTTGTTATGGCTAGCATCAATGTTTCTCATTGCAAAGGTTCTAGGATGTAGCCTGGCAAGGGGGAATTATTATTTTATGATAAAATAATAAACATTAAAATAATATTTCCTTTAAACATAAAATATAACAGTATCGCTTCAAAACCGTTTAACATTCGGTGGATCGGTGGATTATAACCGTTTCTCAGCTATACTGAAAAATTACAGCATATTATATCCGGTTTTTAAGACTATAACAATTAACATTCATAAAATCAAATTTTTTGCCCTCTCTCTCTCTCTCTCTCTCTCTCTCTCTCTCTCTCTATCTATTGATTATTAATTTCGGGATAAAACACTATCACTTATGGTATAGTGGTCAGAGTCCTATCTCTCAGTTGTGATGATAGTGTGTTCTAATCCCGGCGATCAATTTTATCATTTTATTATATCTTTGTCTCTCTCTCTGTATCCTTTCCTTATTAATTTCATTAATAACAATGTTCTCTTGTGGGGGTAGTGAGGAAGATGCTAGCTAATTGTCGTAATGATCAAGCGTTCAAATCTTGGCAAAAATTATCTTTTTCTGTTCATTTCCTTGTCTACCTTGGATGCAAGTTCAAGTCTTACCAAAAACAAATTTTAAAAAATAGCTTTTTAATTTGATATTTTAAGTGACTGTTAATACAATGTAAATGTAAATATTTTTTAACTTTTACCAAATATTACTTAATATCTCAGAGAGTGAAAATGATATTTGGTGTTTGGGTAGTTTCGAACTGACAACCTTCCGACTTGAACCTATTCAAAATTGAACCCTCATCTCTACCCCTGAGCTAAGATAACCAGTATGGAATCATGTGAAATTTTAAAGTATACTATAAGAATAAAATTTTTGTGTACATTGTCTATTTTCACATGAGATAGTTGGACTCCTCCGTAGCTTGATTATAGAACGTTGGTTTCCTTATCTGTATGTTGCAGGTTCGAGGCTCTCCGAGAGGGGCAGGGATTTTGTAGTTGTTCAAAATTGGGAGTTTCTGTGTAGTAAAAGTTGTCTCAAATATAGGTATTAAATAATTTACACAAAATTCCAAGAAAGTTAACAGACGACAAAATTTCAAAAAGTAAAAGTTAGTATTTTAAGTTGAAAGCAGTGTTATAAAGCGAATCTTGGTGTTCATTTATCTAAAAGAAATATCTTTTAAATAAGGGCAAATTCTTTTTCCTTTTAACTCGCTGAGTTGTTACTTAGATAAATACCAAAGTTAGGAATTATTATTTATATTTCTCCAACTCATGGCTTAACTTTTTTTATAAAGTAAAATATCATATACAATACACCTAAAATAATTACATTTTAATGATTTAAAAGAACTTTATTCTAAACATCAAATTATTTTGTATCTTCATGACTTCCAGACTAGAGAATCTAATTAATTTTGTAGATACATATGAATTGATTAACACATACATAGAAAATGTCCAATGAATGAAAATCATACATTTACCAGGGAGTAGGAATGTGGAATAACAAAAGATATTTGGTATTAGAAGGACAGTAAAGTACTTTTAGAAACTTACCACCAATATCTAATCCAAAAAAACATAAACAAGCTATCCACCAATTGTAAAGCCATGTTTAGTGATGGATTTCAAAATTTATTTGGGGGGTGAGGTTACCTCCATACTGCCAAGAGGAATGACCCTGGAAACATATTTCCCATCCTTCCTCCATTCCCTACCTCATAGTTCTAAATGAATTTAAAACTATTATAAATTATTTTTTTTAATAATTTTCTTTTATAATTCATTTTCAATTTTCCGTAAAGGTTATTATTGATATTAACTTGCTTGGACATATAGTATGCACTACCGTAAAGTACATGAATTTCCAAAAAAATTTTAATTATTCTTTTTTTGTAACCTCTCCTTAATTTGTGTTAATATAAAAAAAGACAGAGAAAAATCTGGCAGATGAAATGAAGAGATGTAATAATATCATACCTGAAATAAGGGAATTGGTAACCAAGGCTAAATACTATAGAAAAAATAATAATACATAAG
>LS057549.1:0-10825 GCA_900241095.1 Acartia tonsa
CCCCCCCCCCCCCCCCCCCCCCCCCCCCCCCCCCCCCCCCCCCCCCCCCCCCCCCCGTAATGACATCTAAACTTAAAAACCATTAGCGAAATGGTCTAAATATTGAGCTAGATTCTTGAAACTTGGTACTTAAGCCTAGACCTATAGGTATTATCTAAATGAAAAAAACAAGAAGTTTTATTTTTAGGTTAGGTAAGAAAACCCTGCGGAAATGGGATTTTTAGGCCTTTTTAGGACTATATTGGTCTTTTTTGATGTAGAAACTTACTTTTATTGTTTTTTTTTGCTTGAATACACTATTTCTATTCATAAGGACATTATCTAAGCAAGTTGGGGACTGAATTTGATATATGACAACACAAAATATAAAAAAAATGCACTTAACCCCTGCGAAAAACCCACCTAGCCCGCAGGGGTCGGTCTCCGACTTGCTGAACCATCTTAAATAATGTCCTTGTTAAAAGACACAGTGAATTAAAGGGAAAAAACCTAAGAAAAAAACAATTAAAGGTAAGTTTCTACATCAAAATAGACCAAAAAAGGCCTAATAACCCCATTTCCTCAGGGTTTTTCTTACCTAACCTGACCTAAAAATAAAAAATTTTGAATTTTTTTTTCATTTAGTTGTAGAACCTACTAGGACGCTTATGTACAAAGTTTCAAGAATCTAGCACAATATTTAGACCATTTTGCTCATTGTTTAAGTTTAGATTTCATTACGCCCCCCCCGCCCCCACCCTTTCTTAAATGGATGTAGAGTATGCGTGGATATTATAATAGGGGAAGATTTGCGTCAATTTCGGTTGCTATTTTCCTATCATTTACTTGTTAGTTCGTTTATCCAGTAGGAGGGGAGCGGAGATGCAGAATCTTTATTTTAGCCCGCTACAAGGTTCACTTTATTGAAGTACATGATAATCTGGTGTAAGATTCAATCAATGAAAAATCCATTTTTCAAGACCACCATTATCAGCTTCGCTACTTACGTATGTTGCCATGTCATCCTTGCTGATTTTAAAATTGTATAGTTTTAATCAGTGGCGGGCACAGTGTTTTGCCATGAGACAAACAAAAAATTTTGACGACCCTATTGCGATATTTGACACCCCTCTTAAACCAAAATCTAAAGGGGTCTTTCTGCACCGTTCTGCTTCCAATTTAAAATTGAATTAAAAAGATTTTCTTTACTTGAAACAACTAACAACTTTATTTTTTTTCAGGAAAAAAAAGGAGATGAATTTGTCGATGAACCGCTAGGAGATGATGAAACTTTGGGTAATTTTATTTTCGGAAGATATTTCATCATTTTACTAAAAGAATTAAACGAGTAATTGTTAGGAATCTTTAGGGATAAGACAATGGAAGATAAACTTTCCCAATATCAATAAACAAACATACTTGTGCCCAGTTCATAAATAACTTTTAAAGGTAGACTTTTTTTCTGTACGTCAACCTAAACAAGTACAACCCACAAATACCTTTATAAAATCGGTCAACATAAAGCTTTTATAGGTCGACCTAAAATTTCCAGAGGTCAAACTTTATCTTTTGTGAACTGGGCTTTAGTCTTCAAATTAAATTTATTGGTTTAAATGGTTTGGGATAAGGCTATAGTATCGACGGTATATTGTCACTAAAACTACATACGCAGGTTGACATAAAAGCGATACAATTTTTTTATCACGGAAAAGCTTCTGTTTTTCAATTTCTTTTCTATTTTAGATTTTGTAGAACCAGGGAGAGTAGTATATACTACCTCCAACTATTGCACGGATTATAAAGTCGTCCTCTATCATGTTCCTGGACACACGTAAGTTTTATTTATGAAGTAGCGCTACTAGTTAAACCTCTAGGTCGAGTATGAAAACAGCTTTCCGAGGATATGAAAATTACAATCATAAGTTTTAAAAAAAATTTTATCCCCAAGATGCTACTTTTTTATATATTTGTAGAAAACTGGATATCATTCTATGCTAGACATAATTTTTCAGAATGGCTAAGAACCGGTTCTAATCCACCGGATATTAATCGGTTTCGAACTGATGCGTGAAAAATAATTCTCACTTCTGATATGGCAGGTGTGTGAAAATAGGTGAAGAGCATTAGACACGTTGGCGTGCAGAGTTTTGCCAGAGGTGTGGGAGGGGGGAACAAAGCGAAACCAAAAATTTTTAACCAATAACACTTTCATTACGATTTTTTATGCTCCTTTATACAAAAATCTAGGGGGGGAATTGGTGGTGAAGAGGGTAGTAAGGGGTTGGAAACAGCATAATACACCCCAATAAATCCGTAAAGGATAGCTTTTTCGTTAATTTAGGCATGTTAGAATTGCCCTGTCGATTTCAAACTTAGCATGGTGATTCCTTTAGTAGTTAGGTACTATTTTGAAAGCGTAGCAACTTTAAAATCATTACCAAAATGTCCGTACGTCCATTTTAAACATGTTGATTATTTTACTTTTTTAACAACAAATTTTTATGTGATCTAATCATCCGATTGATCTGAATTTAGGTATATTGATTCATGGAACAACAAAGTATAATGTTATAAGCAAAGCAACCTCATAATCAAGTCCTAAAAATGTAAGCATGTCCATAAACATTATCCTGTATCAAGCAGTTGTTCAACTATAAAATTAGGCATTTTTAAATTAGGTATTTTTAAATTAGGTGTTTTGTCCCCACTCCAACAAATTTACTTACAATTTTGCTTTGACTCTTATACATTTATATTCTGATTATTCAGTTTAATGTCCGTTTGTCCTACCGTTTCAGTGCTTCGCTTTTATGGATGTTGTCATTCATGTTCCTTATATCAAGTAAGAAAAAGTGAAAATGAACCCACTTGGTTATGCCTTGGTCTATATACTGCCAATAATAATGTATATACTAAGCAAAAACAAGGCAAATTATGGTCCTTTTTTTTGACTTCTAAAGATTTATTGTAATTTATAAAAATTATGGAGAAGATTTTATTAAACAAACAAACAAAAAATATACATGTTAATAGATTTGTTAAATTTACAATATGGAAAAATCACATATAATTTTTTAATGAAATGAATATGGAATAACACAGCTGTTTTACATAAAATAAGTAGAATAAATACATTAGATTTGTAAATAAAAATTAAAAGCATTACCCTGTGGAATTGATTTAGTTATTGATATTAGCTTATTTGAACGATTTTGTTGAACTAATGCAGCACTGCATCTGATAAATTGATTTAACCTCTAATAGACACCCCCCCCCCCAAAAAAAAAACCGTTCAGGTTTTCTAACTTATTTCTGTGTGAAAAAAGTTCTGAAGAGGGCCCTACTGTTAAGGGTTAATAAATGTTTTGCATAAAATTATTGGAATTCAATTTCCAGTATGTCTATGAAACCAATTAATATGCACCTCAGTTCTGAGTCATAATTATATCGTATTATAAACAATTTTTTACGAATGATAAAATAAAAAAAATCATATAATCAATACAAGTTTTGTCCGGCTTGGCCATTGGTCCCTTGGGACTATCAAAACTGGAATTAATATTATATTTTTTAATTTACTATCCGCGGAAATCTGTCTATGATAAGATGCGAAAAATACGATTTTTTAAATGCTTTTTCAGTCTATTTATTCTTTATATATTTATTCTTTTTAAGTCTATTCTTGTCACAAACCCCACCCCCCACCTTAAGTGAACCTAGAGTCTTCCAGGGGCATAGCCGCTAATTTTTCATAATTCAGTCTTAACATTACTATCATGACTATGAATAAGGCCAGCATTATCTGCAATATCATTTCTCACAAATAGATCATTTGTGATGTACCCTTCAATCTCTTGATTTGTTATCAGGATGTTTTGGTTTACCTAAAAAGAGGAATATTGTACAATCTGTATAATGAGTGCTTTCCCTCAAAGTTTCTATCGATAAAAGAACCCCCCCCCTCCCCTATATGTTTGGAATAGCTTGATGTTAAGGAACTTTTTTTTTCCTTTAAGTTTAAACATTGCGGGTTGCCTGAACACCTGTGTGGTTATTTTTCACCCAATATACTTTGGGACTTTTGAATAGATGGTTCACTAGGTTGAATGTTCAAACATTTCAACCACCAATTTTAATTAAGAGGAGGAAATTTTTTTTGCATAAACATGCATTGGGGATTTACATAAATTTATCAGCCATTGACTTATCCCTTAAGAACCCTGGTGTGGTGGGAGTGAAATTTTATGAATTTATTCCCCCTCAGACAATATAACATGCACGGCCTCGCCTGTACCTTATGTGCTCCTGGAATATGTTTATATCCTCTTTCATTCATATAGTTCTTCAAATCCTCCAGTGAGCCAGGGGTTCGAACTCCTTTAAGTTAAAAAATGGCATCAATTTTCCATTTAAAAAAAATCCTTCTCCTTATTTTAACTAGACATAGTGTCTCAAAAATCAGCCATGTGACGTCATTAAAATGAGGGATTATACATTTTTTTTGAGGGGATTTTTTTTCCCACTTCTCCTCTCATCTTCCTCATTTTTATGACGACACATTGCTGATTTTTGAGACACTTTGTCCAGTTACTTCATATTCGTTATGTTTTGGAATAAAATAAATAGTGTATGATAAGGGTTATTTTTCTATGAGAGTGGTATCGTAAATAGCCTAAATCTAACCCTTTCCCTGAAAATTGTGGAACGATCGGTCCAGTAGTTTACAAGATAATAGCAGACAAACATACAGACAGACAGACTGTTATTGTAGTGTACGAGATCTCAAAATATAATAATATTTAAAAATCCATATTAATTTAATCAATCATTAGAATATTTTCTAATTAAATCTTCAAAAAACTTTACCTAGGAAATGAGATTCTAGACTAATGACTTCAATATCAACCTAAAAAGAGTAAATGTTAATAAAAGATCTTTTTTGTTAGTTTTTGAAGACTTTGACAAGCTAAGTAATTCTAGAAAAAAATCATTTACAAAAGCCTTCAATATATATAAACAAGTATTTTGTACACAAAATCACCGACGGATTTTTAGAAATTCCAGCATTTTGTTCTAAATAGCATCCAAGAAAATCACATTTCCCATATAGCATTACGGACTGAAAAACAGTATGGCTTCGAAACCGATAAATATCTTCTGGATTATAACCGGATTTAATCATATAATTTATCGTTTTTCTATTCGCGGAAAGCTGTCTAATATACGATGCGATATTATATTGAGATTACCTTTTCCCAGGGAAGAGTTTGGAGAACTTGAAATTCTCCTCCTTCTATATCCAAACTAAAATATATGTAAATTAAAAGCTCTTTCAAATTACTGAGCTGGTTTCCATTAAAACAAGGAGGACAACATCCATATAAGCAAAGCTCTGAAATGGTAAGACAAACAAACATTAATACTTGTGAGTGACAGACCTGAATAAAAAGAATATAAAAGTACAAGTCGAAACAAAATTGTAAGTAGATTTGTTGCAAAACTTATATACATACATTTTTAAGACTTGATTATAAAGATGCTTCGCATATAACATTGTACCATGTTGTAATATGAATTAGCATTGAATCAGATGAATAGGATAATTGTATTGGTGTCAAAAAGGGTAAAAATCAACATTTTTAAATGGACGTACGGTTATTCTTGTAAAGATTATAGAGTTGCTATGCTTCCTAGAAAGTTTTAGGAATCATCATGCAAAGTTTGAAAACGATAGGACAATTCTAACATGTCTAAATTAATCAAAACAGCTAACCGTTCTGGACGGACGTACGGACGGACCTACCCTAAGACAAATATATAATCAAGTAGCGTAATTTTTTTAAGCTAAATTATTATCATGATAGAAATACAAACAAACATAGTTAATATGGAGACATGATATTCAAAACTTATTTAACTTTTTTACAATTTGAAGTACATTATGTTTCAAATCCGTCAACAAACAAGGAATTCTCACAGAAATCGTATAATGTATTATTGCATAAGATCTTTCCAACTGCTGAACCATTTGTGCTATACGGTTATTGTATGTAAACAAAAAGCGGTTAGCTTTTACGTACAGAAGTACAGACATGATTAGTTATTTAAAAATTGGTTCGCCTGGACAAAAGCATATGATTCCTACCTCAAATAATTGACTTTGGGATTGCCAACTGCTTCTAGTAAGGAATAAAGTGGAAGACATTGTATTCTCAAAAGTTGGTCATCTTTATCAAGTGTATTCGTCATTTCTTTCTTCCAACTAAAATATTAGAAAGTCAAACACTGGTGTCCTGGAGGGGAAACAGTTTTTTTACTTGGGTATCACAGACCTATATGTCAATGAAAGTAATTTTCAAAAATTTGTAGATACATTTTGTAATGTTAATTTCTATGCCTCTAGGGTAATAATACTGTAAACAATTTTCACTGCATAATTTCAAATTGTTTATTTTGCTAATAAGATTAGATTCTCACTTGTATCCCATAACAGTTGGTCTTGGTTCAAAAGACAAGCAGGTTTTCGCACTAAATATAAAAATAATTGTAAAATCAATAAAATATATATAACAGAACAGAAATTAGGCAACTTCGTGGGCATTCAGTATATATACAATATTAAATTGTAACTGAAGATTGCTTAATGCATGAAACATGATGTTTTACAAATAAACTTTTGTTCATTCTATGTGGACTATACTATATTCTAACAAATGGCAATAATTGTCTTATCTATTACCGGTTCTGAACCATACTGAAAAATCATGCATTATATAATTTTATACAAAAATTCCTACGTTTAAAAAAAAAATAATAATAATACCAGTTTTGTTAGCCTAACTTTCATCTACTTTGTATAACATCTTTTTACAAAAATTTTATCTTTCCTGGCTTGGCTCCTCTTATTTTTAAATAATGTCTTATTTTCTGTATAACTCTTTACCCTTCTTCATTAGAAATATTTTAAGCTTTTAATTTCTGTGCTACTTTTGAACATTGAATATAAAAATAGGGACTAAATAAAATGTGATATATCAAAGTATATCACATGGTATATTTTCAGATGTGTATCATCTCTATAATTATATGCTTCCCTCACCAACTTACTAATTAACTGACACACTAAGAAGTGTTGTATACCGCTAATAGAGTGCAATACTATTGGAGTGCCTTTAGACTGAATAAATTTTCTAGATTGTATTTTTTATTAGACTAGGGGTTATTCCCCTAGCTTCTAGGGTCTCTGTATTCGAAGAGGTAGAGAAAATAGATTAAACCATCCAGATGGGCTCAAGACTTAAAACTGAAAATAGCCTAAAGCTATGTGAAGCTTACCTACAAAAAAGAACTCGATTTAGTAATTATTGAGATCCTAAGCTTCAGACAAGAAAACCTTACTACTTTATATAATAGGATTGGGCAATAAAACATTTTTGTTTTCTTTAAATTTCCTAGAAGGGTGATTACAACGAAAATTCAACCATTATATCTCTGTCTATCTTTATAAATATGATACATATTATTCACAAGAAAAACATATATAATACAATCTACTCATCTATGACCGTTTTCTGTCTTGTTTTCGTAAATTTATGATATAGGTACATTTTTATCCAATTCAGCAATATTATAAAACTTTTTAATTCATGCAAATATTTGTGGAGTGCCAACACTTCCGTATATTGTTATATCTGCAAAGTGATTTAGATTCACAAAATTATAGTTTTTTTAAGTATGGTCTGTTTATATGTCCGACCGTTTAGAAAACGTGGCAACTCCATAAACTTGACCTGAAAGCCTGTAGGGCCATTTAAAAATGTTAAATAATTACCCTAATTATCTTAATTTTTGGACTAATCATTCCTAGGATAACAATTTATATTCTGCTTAATTAGGTCTGACACGAGTTAATATTCTTCTGTCCTACTATCTGATTTTAGAGCTTTTATGGTTGTTATCATACTTGCTGCTGTGATAATAATTTGCGGTTCTGGTGATTTGATAGAACAGAGATATTTGCAAATACAGAGCAAGAAAAAGTGACAGCAAACATGTTTAGTTTTAAAGTTAATAATTTTCTACATATTCACTATTCAGGGTCGTTCCGTCAGTCTTCAATTCTAATCATTTATTTAGTTTTATCGCATTACGATTCCAGGAATAATTAAGTATAATAGCGAATAAGTAGCAACTTTATAAAACGTCTGCACGTACATTTGTAACATATGTATTTTTGCCTTTTAATGGTGTTAAATTATTGTCAAATGAATTTAAGATAGTGAATCTTAGGACGTTTAGGATTTGTAGTCTAGAATAATGTTTTTATGGTCGACTATCTAATTTGTTGAGTTTCTCTTTTATGAAGATTATCATCCTTGTTTTATGTGTATTTAGATATTTATCAGAGGTTGGTAGAAACATATCTAGATATCATAAGGTAAATATATCCATTTCTGAAATTTGAATGAATACATTTTTTTATGTTTTTACTATTTTAAAAGCAAAGCACTTTTCAGCCTAGTTATTCTAATTGGAAAAAGCGGTGCTTAAATATTTTCTAAAGGACATACAACAAAGAATTCTTTGTTTTTATTCAGATAAATCTTTTCTTGTAAAAAGTAAGTAGCATATCTCTTATAGCAGCCAAAAAAAATTCTGTTTTACTCATACTGCTGCCTCCATAACATAGTGGACAAAGCGAATTGCAGAATAGATGCTCATTAATTATCAAATTATAGCTGTAAATCAATTTTTGAGGAAAAGTCGTCAGTTTCTTTTATTTGGCATTTGGACAATAAACGATCATTTTTGAAGAAAAAAACCTATTTTTATGCTTATTTTTGGTTAGGTTAGGTTAGTTTAAGAAGAGGCAGGGTTAGAGCGAACAGTATTTGTTAAAAAGTATATTTTTAAAAGTTTTAGATGCACCCTGTATTTATTTTACTTTACGGTTCTTACTGCCAGTTTTTATAGGCAAGCTGGGATGATTTGTTTGCTTAATACAATTTCACTTTAGATTTCCTTTTCTCTGATATTTCCTTATTTTATACTTTTCCTTAAAATAAAACAAAATGAGCAGCTTTTAGCAACTATAGGAAAAATGACGTCATACAATACAAATTACGAATGATAGGCCAGTATACGTTCATGAAAAAAAACTAAATTATTACCAAATGCTCTGATGAATTTAAGTTGTATTTTACTACTTTTTAAACATTAAAAAAATTCTTTAATTTATTAAAACTGTTTTTTTTAATGGCTTAAAATTCATATTTATTAATTATGTTTATATTAAATTTTTATAATTATTCAAAGAGTTTAAATTTTGATAAAAGAATGTAATATTTTGATAATATTTACATCAATTATACATTATTTCTGAACTGTAAATATATTTTTCATATAATTTTTAGTATTTTCCCTTAAAAACTATGTAAATCTATTTATCTTTCTATCCTAAATAATAAAAGTGTGAGTATGTACTAATGATAAGCAATAAAAAATACAGAAATATTATACATTCTATACAAATATATATTTCTTTTTTTACTGCACTTGTCACTTGGTAACGTCTCTTATTTACCCAAAACGGATGACAAAAAGACTATTTTTGAGAGAAAAATGGGGGAAGAAAACAAAAAGTTACATTTGGGGGGGGGGGTATGATATCGAAGCTACCCTATTACTTATGTTGACCGTCTATCTAAGAATCTAAGATTAAAGAATAAGAGCTATATCTAACTTTTCCTAGAACCTGTCCTAATTTTCTATTACGCCTTTGAAAGCAGATAGCAGTTAGGAGGGTGAAATCAGAAACATAATCTATGATTACAGTTTTGTCCCTATAAAAAGTTAATGTATGATTCCATTTTCCCCTATCTTGGTAATGATATCATCATGGCCGATTTTTTTTTATATGCCAAAACCGTTTTCATAGATTATATTTCTGCTTTTATAAAAAAAATAGTTTCAACCTCCTAACTTAATAGCAGGTAAGATAAAATTTCATGTTTCTGGAATCATAACATTTTCAAGGTCCATATCATAAAAATGTGAACTAAAATGTTATGAAAATTACTTATTGATCTTATAAAACTAAAAAAAAACCGCCACTTTACCCTTCATTGAAAAAATAACCAAAAAATAATCTAGAAATTTTTCTAATTCTAATAAATTTTCATAATTTTTAAGCTTCGCTTTTTCATCACATTGTCACCCTTGATTGTTTAATTTATCTTCTCTGTCCTTTATAAACTATCTTACATAACAAATGATTAATTAGTTTGTCTTCTTTGTCCTTCACAAAATTAAAACTTTAATTATAAAGAAAAGAACACAAAACTGGATGCTTAATTCAAGTACTTTTTAAAATATACCTTAAAATATTTTAAATGCGATTGAAAAGATATGATAATCCGTCAAATTTAAAAAGAAATTTCTAGCAGACAATTTGATTGTATTTAGTCAAAAATATGTAATCCCACAATACGAGCGATGAAAACAAAAACTGTCTTATCGTACTAAAATATTAACACTTTCTAACCAATGTTGCTGTCGGATTGTTCCTTTTTTATACTTATTGTTTATAAATTCATGTTCTTCTTTATTGTTATTAGCGGCTTCGGTCCTAGAGGCCTCTAGGGGCACTTGAGGAGGAGGGAATTGAATCCTAAACCCCATTTTTTTAATTTCGCGTGGAGTGGGGGGGGGTTTTATTCCAGTTTTATAAAAAGATTATTTTTTTTTTTTTTGGGGGGGGGGGGGGGGTGTTTGTGTGGGGGGGGTTGGGGGGGGGGGGGGGGGGGGCGCCCCCCCCGAATTGGTGGAAACCGGGCCGGGGGCGGTG
>LS057550.1:0-10825 GCA_900241095.1 Acartia tonsa
AAAAATAAGAGGTCTACAAAAAAACCGATTGCATATCTGAATTCTATGAAAAATTTTACATCTACTACTTACTGAAAGGACCGGCTAGCTATCTTAAATAAAAAGCAAAAAAGTTGATACAACTTCTTTCAAATTTTATCATAGTCAGCTATATATGGGGTTAATATAGATATGAAACAAAATCTTGTAAATCTTTTTATAAAATAAAAAGCTATAGTTACCTAGATATGTAAAATCTTTCTTTGATTGAAAAGATTTGGTCAGAGTTTCTCTTCTGATTTTTCCTTCGGAGTTTACCAAGTACAGATATCTAAATTTTAATTAGGTCTACAATGCAATTGTATTAGTGGTATCTTATTTCTATTTTTCAAACATTATCTTTAAAGCTCCAATACATTTGTAATTTTGTTATGTTTTTTTTTTAATTTTTACCTTTTCTCTACGTGAAAATCCATTCCAGTAATATGTTCTTGCATCTAAGAAAAATAGTCATTATAAGTTTCATAGATTTTTTTTTTATTTTTAAAAGATTTTTTACAAAACTAAGGATGACAACATCTATAAGTAGCGAAGCACAAAGCATTACGGATGAACATTGACAAACAAGTAATAAAAGATAATATGAATAATGACGAAACCTTTGCAAATTAGTATATATGCCTTTTTTTGAACATCAGGCTGACGGACCAATAAAGTTGTCTAATAGATGTTATTTGGTAAGGGGTCACTAAAAAAACATCCGTCTATCCATTATATAACAGCCGAGAAAATTGTGTTTCATTTAATAGTGCCACGGACAGAAAAAGTAAATTATAAAGAAGCTTATCTACTAAAAAATTATTAAAATAAAACCTGAGTCAATTGTCTTGGCTTTGAATGAATATTCTTGTTGCTAATATCCTAAAAAAAGATAAAGATCAGTCGCAATAAAGCCTCAAATGTAAAACCTGTTTAAGTACATTGAAACTTTTTTTAAAAGAGTTATTGCCATATCCCGGTGAGGTTTATACTTCTAGCTGATATGAATTTATAAAACTGGAAGAAAAACAAATCATTTTATCTAAATGCTAATTATTTATAGAATGCAAACAGTTTGTTATTCAAATAAATAAATATAATTCAAAAGTCAATTTTTATTAAAATTCTTTACCTTGAGATAAACTGTATTATTCAAGACATAAAGAGCAATAGGTGATTCAGTCAGATCAGGCAAAACTCTAAAAAATTACTATGCAGCATAATCTTTATTGATAATCTATCTTGTTTTATATGAAATAGCGGCTTCGCCCCTAGCCTCTAGGGGCTTTGCCCCAAGAGGTGATTTTTAAAAAAAATAAGTATTTCTGGTGCTGCCATTTATTGTAAAGTAACTGCCTAAAAACAATTATTTTTTGGGGGGGGAGGGAATTTTCATATTTGGGAAGGTTGGTGGTGTCCCACCCCCCAAGAAAATAGCCTAAAACCACCACAGGATCAATAGGTATATAAGTATATACGTTAGGAAAAAATTAAGTAAACGTGGATTTTAATTCCTAAAGGCCAAAGGTTTTAAAAAGTCAAGATAAATTAAATGATAAAATTACTTACTGTTCAGGACAAAATGTTTTGAGCTTTGTATAATCTGGATCACTCAGGCTACTGGTTTCTGTTTGGGCCTTAATATAGATCAAAAGATTATTTCCTATAACAAGGACGACAAAGAACTAAGGGTTAGTAGGGGCAAAACCACTATTCCAGAAAGGCTGTTACTGAATCAAATAGATGTATCTCGTAATAATGTTTTACACGGACAAATGATTGTTTCAATAATGTTTCTACACATTCTACGCAGTCTTGATACCGCAATTTAAGCCTTTGCAGTTACTACAGTATCGATTTGATTTTAATTTATATAAGATATGATACTTTTCCTCATGAGTGCCCCGCGCGCACATCCTACTCGCTTACCTGCGGTGCCCTAACCCGGCGGGGATACTCTGTAAACTTTAATATTAACTCATTGTTATTTTCATTTTTTTTTAAATAAGGCGGTTATGTTTTTTGTCCGATTACGCAATTTGAAGAAACCTCCGAAAATAGAAATGTCAATACTTTTATAAAAAAAATGATATCTTACCATTAGTTTTACTTGATAGGTAACATTACATTTCAAAGGACCAAAACTAGCACTGCCTAAACAGAAACATGCTAAATGACGAGCAATGGATTTTTGGTTAAAATCAAAAAATACTATTACCTTACAGGAAGGTAGGGAACTGGGGACTGTAAATTATTCTGGGACCCAAAGTTTTATAGATACGCTCTCTGATATGATGTCCTAACTTAAAACTTTGGGTACTTTTCAAAAATTTCAATTTTTTTGTCTTTTCTCTAGACCCTTAATATCCCTGAGTTTCTATTTATGTTTGTCAACAAATCACTAACTATGATTTTAGATTTGATCTAAATATTTTTTTTCTGATCCATGATATAACAGAGAAATCACAGTCTACTTTTTTACCTTCCTTTGACTACCGAACTGGCACACCTTAGTTAAAAAGTAGCAACAAATTATTGACTTTATTACAATAGGTGTTATAAGGGCGTAGCTGCAATAATATTTAAATTCTTTATCATGATGTTAACTAATTTTCAAATATTTTATTGTGTTACAACTATATTGTATGCGCGAAGCTACTCTATAAATGTCCATGTCTATTGTCTATCTGTCCCTCTGTAATGCTAAGGTTGGTTGATTTATTACTAAATCTTTAACACATAAAAAAGGCTAAAATAATGTGGAATATTCTAACCAGGGCGTGCTGAAAGAACCACTCTGGTAGGTTAATGTGTGTTTAATAGGATTTAAGTAGCCAAATACAGTGGCGTAAATGAGTACTATCTTCTCTTTCCTGTTCATTTATAGTTAACTACAAATGTTTTCGCATGTTAATCTTAGTATCGTCTCTCAAAGCTCCCACATAGAATGGTGGATACCCTACCCGTATGTCGTAGGCTGAACCCACCTAAGAGGGCGAATGGAGGTCTTAAGCAATTGTTGAAAATTTGCAGTTTTTTGTATTATAATTCATCGGCAATATATGTATTAAATGTGTCAATCTAGGTGCTATTTCTTTATTGTGTTCTCCTTCTCTAACTTGATTATTTATAAAAAAAAAAGCTATTTTTCATGTTTGAAAATGAATTACCTGTCTTAACATCGTGTATAGTTCTACCACCCCATTCTTCTGAATCAATGATTCTATACTCTATGCTATACAAGAATCTAAACAAAATATAAATGTTTTAATTGGGTTTTAGTAGCGAGTAAAGTAACTTTGTAATTTGTCTTGCCAAGAAGCCATGTAAGGTGTATCAAATTACATTTCTTTTACAGTATTCATATTTTTTCGAAAAGTAAGGTCTTTTTGTAAACTAATTCTTGATGAAAGAATGAATTGAAAAATTTTTGAAGCAAAGGGTGGGGGTAAGTTTCTCTGACGTCTTTTGTTATCAAAAAAAAATATAGAGGGGGAGATTTTTTCTTAAACCTTGTCTCTGAGGACTAACTTGTATAAAATATTAAGTTGTGCATGCATACACAGAAACAGAAAGATAATCTTCTACTTTAGTATACAACTAGCAGCTACGCTCCTACTGAAATATTTTTATTGGGGGGTTGGAGATATCCTCCCCCAAAATAGTTAAAAGCCTTCCCTTGACCATTAAGATGCTTCACTGTAAAGGAGACCCATATCGGATCAGCGGTTAGTGAGATCCTTCGCTATAGACAAAAAACAGCCTATTAATTTATATTATACTCACATTTCTCCATTTGGAAGGATAGGTGGCCGAAATTCTAAATATCCTTTCTAAAAAAATAATCATTGAAGAAAGGTGATTTCAAACAGGGATGGAGGGGATATTAGGCTGTTTATTACACTAGTCCCAAAAGTTAACAAGTTTGGGGACTTTATTTGAATTTTGATGGGATTGTTCATTAAGTTGAGTTTCCAAACCTAACTGTAATCTACAGAGGAAGTAATTTTGTTGATCATTATTGGTAATGTATATCAATTTATCGGCCATGGTCCATGGATTTTAATAGAAAAGTTCTGTGTATTCACTATGATGATATAGAGGTTTCGTGAATTTCTTACCATATTATCTAGCTGCCTTACAGAGATAATTTTGGGGGGTGATGGTGGTTTACCCCTTTCCTCTCTTGTCTTAACTAAAATTAAAAGAAGAAAAATATTAAAACTGTAAATAAATATTATAGAGAAAAAACAAAAATTACAATCCAAAAGAAAAAGGTCATAAGCGTCCCTTATAAGTTAAATTTGAATTTTTACACAGTTTTTCTAGTCTAATTCAAATATTTTACATATTATATAATTTTCACACTCTTTTTTTAGTTTTTAAAATACCAATAGCTGGGGTTTAATGCATTTTCATACAAGACATGCTTTAAATTTAACTTTGTAGCATGAAATTATTATCAAATGCTTTGCCAATGTTATAAAAGTAGTTTCTTGTATTAATATTAATGTAATAACTAACATAAAAGCCTTTCTTGTCAACATAAAGATATAAAATATAGAGTAATGCTTATCAAAATCATTAAGAATAAAAACTTACCAGGTATAAATTTAGAAAAAGAATTTGTTTGAACATTTCTTAGTCTAATTTTATATTCTGTATAAGATCTTAATCCGATCACTTTAATTTCTGTTCTTTTATCATTCACATTGATTATTGATGTCTCAGCTTGTACCCTGAATAGAAAATAATAAATAAAAGAGGTAGGATGTCTGTGTGTATGTCTTACTAACCACTGGACCGAATTGGTTATCCATTACATAAAATTCTTATAATAGTTTACTATCTTTTTGCTTTTGAAATGCTTTTCAATATGCAATACTCAGAAATGTGACTTATCAGTATATTTATTGCGGTTTCCCTCAAGTGCCTTGTGAAGCACAGAACCCCCCTGATTAATTCTTATTTTGAAATTAATTGAAAAGAAGGGGGGGGGGTAAGAAATGTTTTTTACTTTAAGTCCGATTGGGTTCAATCTCTTATATTCAAATATAGAAGGTTCGGGTTTGTGCTCGCTTGTCAATTTAAGGGAAAGAACCTTTTTTTTATATCAATACATGTGTATTGTATTAAAATGAATCTAAAATTTATTCAATATGCTTGAATTATTTTTAGCCTGTTAGAAAAATAATAATATTCTAAATATTCATTCATTTAATAAACAATATGTTGTTGATTTAGATAAAGATATAGAAAATTCAAAATTAAATTGTAAAAATATTTGCCTTTAGTATAAATCCAAAAAAATCCATTTTATTTCGGGTAGTCAGTGTAATTAACCTCCTCCATCCCAGCCCCCCTCAGATAATTTTGAAAATGATTAAAAATGTTTCGGGCTATATTTAGGTTCATAAGTTGATGTAGATGAGTGTAGGGTGGTATCAACATCCTCCTTAAAAATTAAACTTTTGAGGTCTACCCTTCTCTCTTTTTCATCCCTTCTAGGTTTCCACTCCTCTCGGAAGCTCTTTAATACTCAGGCAGGCCAGTACACATTTTAATTGACCAATGGTAGACCAGTATGACGTAATTTTTATTGGCACTATACAAAGCTTTCAATCTGGCGAAACCCTGTGCGCGCAACTGTTTAGGATAGCTTATGTATTCAATCCATATATGTATGTAAAAATGAAAACTCAATCCTTTATACCTAAAACCCTCTTTAATTTAGAATTAAAATAATAAGAACGTTTTATTTAAAATGCTAAAACGAGTTATAATATAATTGCAGAGCAAAAACTTAAAACAATGAATTTTTGTTGAAAAACTACAAAGAAAAAAAAGCTTGTTAAACTTTATTACATACGATACAGGGTCCTCTGAATTAAAACTTATGTAAATTTTAAACTGTAAAAAAAACATTCTTTTACATTTAAAGTTTGCCCGTCTTTTCGTAACAGATATATCTAATAGTAGTTTTAGGCAAGTTAGAATCGTCATATAGAATCGGAACCTTGCAAACCGTGCATGCATGTTCTAACAATTAGTATGGATGAATTTCCTCCTCTGTGTTCTTTTTGGTCCAATAACTAAGTAGGCATCTAGATCTTTGTGTTATATATTTATTAGAGCACGATAGTACTGTTTTGGGTTACATTAATAAGAATGTAGAATTTTTAAAAAGTAATGTGGCCTATAAAGTCTAGGGGTTAAACTTTATTTTTTTACGCAAATTGTGTAATATCAAATTAAGCATGTATTATTCATAAATTGCACTTTTACACTAGCTAATTATTTTTCAAATATTTATTTGACCCTGTATGTTTTAACATGTGGCTTTCATCTAAGTCTCTTATGGATACATAGTCGTCGCCTTGGAATAGGGACTTGAATTCTGATAAACAATCAAACAGATATGTCAAGGGAAGGATCAATCAATAAAAGATGAATTCATAGACAATTTCCCTTAAAGTGCCCTGTTGAGCATATTACCCCACCCTGATATGAAAATATATTCAAAATAGAGGAGGAGGGTAGTATTTTTTTGTTTGTTTGTATATTACTTTAGATAAGGTTATATTAGCTATTGTATATCTCAGCTGGGTTTAGGCACTATAAGGGTTAGGGAAAAAAACCTCCTTATTTTCAATTTATTCCAAAACTACGGGTGGGGTTGAGGTTCAGAGCAAGATAGGCACTTTGAAGAAAATCATCAAAAAATGTAACCTCCATTCTAGAATTTCAGGTGGAAAAGTTTGGGCACTGTTACATTCCTCCAAGAGTCAATCTTATAACCAAAAAGTATTTTTTTTGATATCGAATGACAGAACTAGTTTATAATGTGGCAGTACCATATACATAAAACCTAAATAAAAATCTGCCTCATATTTGTTCTTCCGAATGCATGTCTCTTTCCCTAAAGTCGGGGCTATATGCAAATACAAATTTTATAAATGAGTGCTTTTTCAAGCGAACTTTGAGTTTCATATCAAGACTCTTTAATACAGATTATTTGTTTGTATTAGCTGGGATATAGTTTGGGTCTGTATGTTAGTATGTCTCTTAGACAGGTTCTTTAAACATCGCCATTTAGTGCATCCTATTTTCAAAGTAAGAAAAGTCTGTCTGTATTTTACTCTCTCTGTAGCTTACTAATAAATGTCTCCTTTCAGTAAATATCTTTAAAGCCCAATGGAAGTATTTTTGTCCATTATTCTCAAAGAAATCGAAGCTAGATAAAAAAAGCTGTATAATTTTGTCATCCTTGTTTTTTTCATAAATAGCGATAATTAGGCTTAAATTATAATATTTATAAATTCATAATTGGGTCGGTCTTATTTAAATATTTATATGTAAACAAATGACTTTTTGCTTTATTAAAATTTCAAACAAACTTATTTGAATTAAATTTCAAAGTTATAAATAAATACATTTTCAAAAAAAACTAAGAAGAAAATTGTTTTAAAATTATATTTGAATGTTGTAAATTGTAAGATTAAAAATTATGTTCGACAAATATGCTTAACCATGTTATCTTCACATAAAATTTTGTACGAAAACCTTTTCAGTTTAAAAGCAGACAGACGGACTTACTCTGCTTATAGAGAAGCTACGCTACTAATTATTACTTACCAAGTACAACACTCTTGAGCCAAACTCCATTCAACAGAAAAATTCAACCCTACAATAACAAATTTAAACTAAGCGTGGATTCATAGTAGCAAAAAAGGAATAAAATAAAAAAGATTTTAAAAATATTTGTATGGCTACTCTATGTTTAGAGTTTGTCCGTACGTCACTTTGTATTCGCTCAAGCTATGCTTTACTTAGAGTATTTAAAAGCTAACATTTACTGAATATGTCACAAGATTGTCTATATTGTTCTAGATTTACAATTAGTTATTTTATGCCCACACCAAATTATTGAGAAAAAAGTTGAGATGTTGACATGTGACAGTTAAATTTATCAGGAAATTTTTTTTTCAATAATTTTATTAGCTTTATTTTTTATTATTTATTGTTTTATTAAACTACAACAGGCGAAGCAAGGTTTCACAATCTTTATGAATTTAATAAAAAAAAGTTTAAAAGAAGAAAAAAGTAAAAATGAAAAAAAAATCTTAAAAATATAAAAATTATAAAAACTTAAAAGATGAAAAACTTTTTTTTTAGGGGGGGTATCCCATCCCCCAAGAAAATTTTAAAACCACCACAGGACCAATAGGTATATTTCGTGAAGAGTAGAATCCAATCAGTTCTGCGGTCATGAACGGTCGGACAGACGGACAGACATCAAGCTACTTTGTATTAGATGTGTAAGGTGATTTCTGAATTATTACGTTTACAAAGATAGGTCAACTAATTACATAAAAGCATTCCGTTTATTACTATCCCTGAGTATAAACAATTACCTGAAGGAGGGTAGAAACTCAATCCAATTTCATGTGGACTGTCTTTATCTAAAACAAAATAATTCTTTTATTTGTGCAGTCTTTCAAAAAATATGTTTGACGTGGAGTCATTGTTTGATTTATTTAAAAAATGAGACAATGGCCAATCTCATAATATTATTAAGATGTAAGCAATATATTTCAAATTCTTTTGACGTTGATTTTTAGCCAACCTCAGCAGTCAAGCTGCAGGCACCTTAATGGACAAATAGCTATATGTCAAATAGCTAAAAAAAAACGTTCAATAAAATACTAATAAAATTCTCTAGTTATCATGCATTGGTGAGCCAAGATTCGCACTCATCACCTCCCAGACTTGGAGCGGATGCGCCACTAGTATAACCTAAGTCAAAGGCAAATGTGTCGTTAAAAGACACTAGCAAAAATAGTGACACTATAACATATCAAATGTGTTTTGGTCTATGCGCACTTCTGACTTTGGAATGTACTTGAAGCTTACGGCGCATACTTGATAGAAATACTTTGGATAGTGGCTCTATCGAAAATGAATGCACAATGCAAATAAGACTTTTTGTCTATAGTTACAAAAAGTAAAAAAAAGGCTTTTTGAAAAAATGTTTACCTATATCCAAAATACATTAACTATTTATAAAATTTAATTCAACATTATATTAATGAAATAAATAAGGTACTTAAATTTTTTAAAAAAATTTCTTAAGGTAATTTTGTTCTTTTCTTTAGCAATATCTACCAGCTAAATCCGAAACTACATAATAAAAGAATATCAAAATATAAACAAACCCTTTATTGTAGATAAGGTTTAACGTTTAGAAAATATCATGAGAAAATTAAATGAAATGAATAACAATAAATACAACAAGAATAAAAATGTTGGTAGTTTGAATCGTGGATTAATTCAACTTTGTTGTATCAAATATTTCTAGGCTATTAAAGGGAAAAAAAATTTTCAAATGTTAACGAACCCGATCTATAAATATGCTACAGTCATTATCCATGTATAGAGAAGTTGCGCCCCTAATAATCTTAGGCGCCAAGTATTCTATTCTTTTATAAAAATCATTTTAAAAATGCTGATTCAACAGAAAATATTTTAAATGTGGCATAAAAAGTGAAACAGGCTTTTTCAACTTTTATTGCATGTATTTTTTTTGAATCCCAACTTAAACAATAAATTAAAAGAACAATCAGTATGATGACAATTTATGGTTATATCTTACAAGCTTATTATTAAGTGCCTAGCAAGCACAGACCCCCCCCCGCCTTAATTTAAAATTAAATTCAAATTATGGAAAGGTAGTATTTTCTATGTGGCTAACTCCGGGGAGGGCTGGGAGGTGGCCTTTAACCTGCGGGACTTAAAAGTGAGGTACCCTAACCCTGGAGGGCTATTTTGTAACCAATATAACCAAAACTAACTTGACCTAAAGCAAAACACATTCCCCATCAATTATTTTCAATTGCATGAAATTTAAATATATGTAAATATTGAATCAAATTCATAGTAAACTAAATGAATAATGAATAAATCTTATGTACAGGGCTCTACAGCCGCAAAATTTATGGCGACTCAAAAATACTTTAAGTTTAGCTGGCTGGCGGTTACTTTAATAAAAAAGGATATCAAGGATTAAAAAGAGATGGATAATCCTTCATTTTCATGACGTCACGTGGCTGATTTTTGTGACACTTTGTCCAGTTACGGCAAAACAGGAAAAAAGGAGTTTTGAATTAAAAAGTTCAGATCATAACAACAGCAGTTTGCAGTAAGCTTGATGCCGCTTTTTCAGTCTTTGTGAAGGGGAAGCGGCCTTTTAGCTGCCGAACCCTTAATATAAACACATCATATAAATCATGTCATGCTCTTAGCACTTTATTTCAATTTAAGGTCGGACAAATTTCGTGATTTACGAACATTTTTGGACTTATTTACATCTTTTTTTTTAAATATATTTTCCTAACGAAGCTTCTCTATAAGTCTAGGTTTTGTCTGTCGGTTTTTTATGTAACTCTTTTTTCTCATTTCCTTTTTTACCCTTGCGTACAATCCTCTATTTCACCTACACCTTTTTGTTTTAACTAGCAGATGCGCGCCTAGCATCTTTTAAAGATAACTTTGTATGTCATTTGAATGTACAAAAAGCAATTTATTTAAGAAAATTTAGTAAATCTTTACCTCTATTTATTAAGTTAGGTATAGCCACCAAATTATTTTTTTAGAATTGTATTATTGCTTGTAATATCAAATTAATACAATTGCACAAAAATAATGCAATGCAAAAAGAAATTAAAAATGAACAAAAATGATTAATGAAATAATTATAACAACATTTATAGCAAATCTATCTAAATATTTATTTCAACAAAGTAATTTG
>LS057552.1:0-10824 GCA_900241095.1 Acartia tonsa
TTTACTTTTTTAACAACAAATTTTTATGTGATCTAATCATCCGATTGATCTGATTTTTGGTATATTGATTTCTGGGACAACAAAGTATAATGTTATAAGCGAAGCAACTCTATAATCAAGTCCTAAATATGTAAGTATGTCCATAAACATTATCCTGTATAAAGCAGTTTATCAACAAATTTACTTACAATTTTGCTTCGACTCTTATACATTTATTTTATATTCTGATTATTAAGTTCTGACACTATATAAGTGTTCATGTCCGTTTGTCCTTCCATTTCAGAGCTTCGCTTTTATGGATGTTGTCATCCTTGTTTTTTATGAAAACATGTCCCCACCAATGAAATTAATTTCCTGTTTACTTTATGCTAGCAATGACATAACAAATAATTGGTAAATTAATGTCATGTTAAAGTAAACAGTTTAAAGGTCCCCGTAGAGGTCAATTTTTAGGCAACACATTTGCTTTTTAAACTTTTTAAGTTTTTGGGGTTTGAAAGCTCTCCAGTTTCAGCAAAAACCTTTTTCTAAGAAACTCAACTTTTTATCTGCTGCTTGGAAGGATGGGACATATTGAACATAAATTTTACTTGTTTTCATTAGTTGGCTTGAAAACTTTGGGAACTTTAAGTAAATCTGCATTGTCCAAACTTTGGAACCAATAAATTTGAATTACAATAGAAATATTATTGTTTATTATAGATGGGCATAAATATCAATTTATCGTTCATTGTCTTATCCCTTAAGATCCCTGATTTAATCAAAACATTGTTTTACTTGACAGAACGGTAATATCCTCTTAGAAATTTGTTTTTTCAATTTTGAAAATTTTGAGTACCACCTCCCCCGACAGAACTATGAACTCTGGCCGCAGCGCTCGGCTCCCTAGCCTGCCTAGCCGTAGCGCTCGGCCCCCTTGTCTACCTAGCCGCAGCGCTTGGCTCCATAGCCTATAACCTAACCTAACCTAAAATAGTTGATAACGCTGACAGAACATATCCTATTTTAAAAATAAAAGTACAATAAAAATTATTGTTTTTACCCTTTTTGTGTGTAGCCATAGTTTCTTAGTGTTTGGATCTAAGCAGTCATAGAGTAGGACTTATAAAACTTGTAAAATGTCACTCTAAAGTTATTTCTCTCAAAACATCACTACCATACGTTAATTTTAACTGCATAGTAGCTTCGCTTCTATCTGTAAATCAACAGTCTGTAGTGTTGACGTACAGACCCAAATTATGAAAATGCCTGGAATCTAGCAACATACAACAAAGTAGGAAGTCTACAAGACATACAAGTTGAAACAAACGGAACAAACACAAAAGTTCAATTTGTTATTTATTAGGGAGCGATTTATTATCTGAAGAAACTTATCCATCAGTAAAAAATTAATTTAATTGAAAATTGTCTAATTTAGAAATACAATTTTGCATATTAAAAATGTAAAACAATACAGTTTGTCTCAATCATTTTCTTCAGACTGTTCTTCCCACTCCCTCCCTATATGTAAAAAATCTTAAAACCTGCCCTTTAACACATGATTATGACATTTTGAAAATCAAATATTATTTTTTTACAAAAAAAGGATCATAGTTTTATCTAATGTATCAGACCCATATCAATCAAGAATCAATTTAATTACTGGGGCTTTTCTTCAAAGTTCCTACCGAGCAATGAACCCCCTCCTTATCTAAATATAAATAAATAAGGTGATGGGTAGATTTTCTACACATAATCCCTATGGTGGGCTTCAACATTGCTGCGGGGCCTATACCTTCGACGTCCTACCCGTTCAGGGCTAGCTAGTATCCGACATAAACTAACCTAACCTGAACTACTTATTTATGGACAAACAAAATCCCACCCCACCACCCCTTATTTCAAGTATATTTCAGATTAAGAAGGGGGGGGGGTCTGTACTCGACTAGACAGTTTGAGGGAAACCGCCAATTATTGTTTATATTAATTAATTGACAGAATCATCAAAAATTAATTAGAAAAATCCTTCAAATCTTATAACTTCCTAACTGTTAAATTAAATATTTGTTTATGTTTCAAAGTAAACATTTAATGAAAAGTATTTATTTAATGTCTTAAGGCATAATTATAGAATTTGTAATTAAAGGTATGCAATTCCTTAAATATAAAGTAGTAAGGTTTATTGGTTGAGATCTCGCCAATGAGACACCCGATTTAGTTCTCCATTTCTTTTATGTGCCCTGTGAAGGTTTTCAACTGTTATTCTTTCTAAGACATAAGGCGGTCCTGGCTTAGACCGCAGCTTAAAATTGTTAATTATTTATGAAGCGAAGCAACTATATGTATTACATTTTCTTATAGCGCCAGGGAGGAAAGGTTCATAGTACTGTAAATTTTATTAGTACCCAAAAACTAAAGTTTCCCCTTTTAAGTCGGCCTAAAAAGTTTAGAAAGCTTCTAATAAATCTTGATTCGCTGGTACAAACTAGAAATGTTCAAACTTTTCAGACAATAATTTAAATCCATATATGTTTTATTATCATTTAGGATGGACATTAATCAGATTTCCAATGTCTTATCCCTTAAGATCCCTAAGTAGCATAGTTACTCTATAAACAGAGAATATCGCGTCGTCCCACCATTTAAAACATTATTTTAAAAGAAGGATTTTGTGGATTATTTGCAGAGTAGCTGCACTTTTAATAAGACTTAATTTTGATTACTGTATTATCAGTATGACTACTATGAAATACGCATACATTTCTAAGCATCAAAGATAAGGAATACTTAAATAAAAGTAACATGATGTCTGTGAGTTTTTTCGTGCGACTGTTTGCACCAAAGGATATCGCTAATCGCTGAACCGTTATGGTTCTCCTTTACAATGTATCTTCTCATAGGTCGTGGGCAGGAATAATAAAGTATTACCAACTATTTTTAGATATGAAAACAGAACCACTACCCTTAAAATAGGAGGTTCAAATCAGGTTTTAAAAAGTATTTTAACAAAAACTAGTAGCTTCGCACCTAGCATGCAGTAAAATAATAAAACTAAGAATTGCTTCGTCAATAGCTCTTAGGGTAATCCCCCTTCTCTCTCGACAACCATACAATTTTTTAAAAACCTGTTGGACAAACAAACGTACTTCCAATAAATGAATAAGTAGATATTTATAATCCTGACAACTATCTGGTCCAAGTTGTGGAGACCCTTTTCGTCTGCTAGCAAATTGCTTTCTGTTCTTTTATTGGAACTTTATATTTTTGTATTTTAGATGCTATTAGCTGATTTCAAAGACCCAATGCAAAATTGGGACGGTTCCCTGTGGACATAGTTACATATGGCTCATACCCCCTTTATTCTTTTGCTTTAATAAACTACCTTTCTTATTTTCAGGAGTATAAGTTAAATAGTGGAAATTTTCAAAATATGAAAGTTTATTTTCTATATATTTGACTGTTCCTTGTAGCCCGATACGCATAAAATTGATGAATTCAAAGAATTAAATGAAAAAAGTTGAACAGTAAATTTTAATTTCATCTTTGTGCTCTCCCCCTCTCTCTCACTCCTCTCTTTTTCTCCATCTATCTATCTATCTCTTTCAGAAGTAGTAATCTCTAACAAATCTTACTGAAGTGATACAAAAAAAAACATTTCTAATCCAATTTCTCAAAATATGACAAAAAATAAAAGACTTTCTACAAGTCAAATACAAAATCAAACCTATTTCAACCCTAAGTTTTAAAGCTAAATATGAAATATAAAAGATATTTTTACACACAACCTTTGTCTGCATGATCTAAGTGAACATGGGACAATACATTCCCTCTAAAATTACAAATTTATCATATGTCTAACGCCACACACAGATTCATTAGGGATAATTATAAACTCTCTAGCTTGACGCGGATTGAAGATGAAGTACAAAAAGCCACTTAGAAAGTAATTCTATTTAATATTTGGCTTTGAAAATCTAGGAATATATTTCATATATTTTTTTGGACAAACTCATGAAAAATCCTATGAAATTTTCTGTACAAAATCTGAACCAGAATTAAACTGCAACCAATTACCTTTCAGTACTTTGTCTGTCCGTCAGTCCGCAACGCTATGGGGGATACGTGATTTTCTTGGCTTCTATTAAAGATAAATAGCTGAAATTTTAGATGAAGATTTCTATGACATATGCTCTTCTAATCTATACATTGTTTTGTCCATCTGTCTCTTTATTGGGGTGCTATATCGTTTCCTAGATTTTTTCGTTTTCGTAATTTTCTCGACTCCTTTACAAGACAAACGACTGAAACTTTCAGGGATTAAATAAATTCACACTCTACATATTTTCAATAAGTTTCATTAAAATTTGTATATATTAATTGGGGTGCTAGATCGATTCCTAATTTTTCACGTTTTTTTTTCTTATTAGCTTAATGCTTCAAAAGACCATAATACATTTTTAAAAGATTTCGGAATTTATTTAGATTTTTGTGACATACTCTATAGATCATTTTTTCCAGTCTATCCATACTTTTGAGCTTCGCTACTTATTGATGTTGTCATCCTTGTTCTATTTGTAACTTTGTGTCACTCTCCGACGAAAGCTCGTAACTTCAATTTTAACTGTACAAACGAGAATTAAAACAATGTAATTTCATTGCAAAAAATGGTGTTTCAGCAAAAAGCATGCGCAGGATTTTTGTCAGGGAAAGAAGGGGGTTGGTGAGGGTCAAGTTTTCAAAAAGTACATAATAATATAAAAATAGTGACCCAATTTCCAAAAGCTCCCCTCCAAAAAACTAAATATTGACTGATCTTTTGCAGTTTGTAATAATTTTATAATAACGCTTACGCAATGATTATGAGATGATTCAAATTTCAATTATCCCCTTTCTTGTGCTTTTGCTTTTTCTCTTTTTATAGAAAGCAATTTTATAAAAAAAAACCTTAAATGTCATTTTAAAATATTTATAATTGAAATAACAATTAACATCATATTATACAAATAAACTACAAAAAAATGTGCCAAAAAATGAAATAGAACCAACGTTTCAATTCAGAGTTTAATTTGGAATTTTTAGATCTTATTTAAATTAAAAGAATGCAAGCTATTTAATCTTAATTTAATATATGAGTTTTCATGGGAAGGGACGCATTTTCTAACAACTAAAAAAGCAGCACGGCCACAGCATAGCAAGCCACAGCCACCACCCATTTAATCTTAAAAGCCACGACCTTCCAATAATCCTTTTGTATCAAGATATCTGTTTGTCTGTCTGTACCAAAGGATCTCAATAACCGTTGAACTGATACGGTTCTTTTTTAGGTTTATATCAATTTTGGGGGGTGGTACTACCAACCTTACAAAACAAATGGTTCATCACCTAAAATTTTCTTTGAAACGAAATGAAATATTTGGAGGGGGGGAGTCGAATTCAACCCCCACTCTCTGCTTAAGTGCCCCTAAACGTCTTTATGAGCTTAGCAGCTAATCCAAAACAAAGCTGCTACCTAGAGTTTTTAAAATATGCCATTTAGCAGCTTCTAAAGTATACACAAATAAGGCAAGAACACGCAGGTAAAGATTTCAATCTATTTTGGTTTCTTACTTACGTTATAATTATTTAAATAGATCAATTTTCCCCATCCTTTGAATGGAGCCTTTAAAAAGAAAGAATGGGCCAATTTTTTGGGGTTCAGAAAGGGAGGAAATGAAAAGGGGTAAATCTCAGGGAGGGAGGGGACATTGGGCTGTTTATTACATTAGCCCCCAAAGTTGTATAATAATGTTTTCTTATTCGTTGGCTTAACAACTTTTTTAGGGACTTTCAATGATTTTTTTTTGGTTGGTTCAACAAGTTAAGTGTCCAACCGCTAATTATAATCTACAAAAGGGATGATTTTGTGTATCATCATTGGGGATGTACATCAATTTATCGACCATTGTCTTATCCCTTTAGATCACTGGGTATAGCTTGTAAAATTTGCAATTACATATGCATAAAACAAAGTCAAAAAATATTATGACAAGTTAAAGAATTTGTTAGATTACAAAGTGCTTACAGAAAACTGCAACACTTTAAAATCAGTCGTATATGTGATTAAGTAGATTATTGTGTTTAGGGAAAAAAGCATATTTGTTATCCCACTTAAATCAATAATTATTTAAATGATTAAAAACAAAATCAGCAGTTGGATATTGGTTGATAAGTTTGGACACTGCTAGTTTTAGTTTAAAGCAACCAAGATTTAATTAGATATTTTAATAGAATAAATGAGCGATCGAAATTTTAAAAACTTTGGATACCAGAAAATCTATATTACTCCAAATCTTCTATTGCCTATATCTATTTCTAAATCTTTAGCTGTACTGTTCTTCTAGATAAACATTTCTTTCGTTCTATATGAGGATTCTATTTTAATTTGAAATGGTTTGGGGTAGGATGGGGGTAAGTAAAGTGTTCATACGATAGGATAAATTAGCTAACAAAGAAAACAAACTTGATTAGCTGCTTTTGAATATCTTTACTGATTTATTTTATGCTTGAATATTATGCTAGTATGTCGCCCCATTACATTATTCAATAGTGGCGTCATTATTAAAATATCGCTATATCTTTAATTCAAAGTAGTAAGATGTCAGTCTGTCGTTCCCAATTGGTTAAACGGTTACTGAGATCTTAAGCTTCAGACATAATACTAATGTCGACGTTAATATGAGCCATTTTTTCTTCTTCTGCATATGTAAGAACGTTTTAGTTATATCATATATGGTTACTAAACCTGGCATGCTAAGATATGACATTTACAAAATGCATTCAACAAGAATAAGCTTATTCAAAAATAGATCATTTAAGATTGTTTTAAGATTTTTACACTGTCAGGTTTTGACCAATGTCAATTCGGATACTTGTACCAGGGAGTAAGGGTACATGGGGCTGTTTATTACACTAGTATTCAAAGTTCTATAATATTACTCTGTGGCTTATCAACTTTGGGATTTTCAATGAATTTTGATTGGTTGGTTCAACAAGTTAAGTGTACAAACGTTTCAACCACTAAATGTAATCATCAGAAGGAGTTATTTTGTATATCATTATAAGGAATGAACGTTAATTTGTCGGCCATTGTCTTAACCCTTTAGATCCCTAATTTGATTTATATTTCTATAAGAAATGATCAATAATGAGATATTAAAGCTGTAAAAGCCTAGACATAACAATTTAATAATATTAAATCAATTAAAATACCTACAAAAAAATATATATAGAGTAGCTCTTGTTGGTAAAATAATTTGGGCAGGGGGAATTTTAAAGGGGAAGGGGGGTTTGCAAGAGAAATTATAATTTTTTCACTTTATCTAATTCTAAGCTACACTTTTTCGAGCTTTCCCACAAATGTAATGAAATGTAATGAAAAATTGTGTTGTCTATGACTTATCAACCATTCAAAAATAGTATTTTCTTAAATATTGTATTATTTCCTTTCAAACTAACAAATAAAGCATGCTATTGTACAATAAAAAAGTAATATACTTTGGTAACCTGTGAATGGTTGAAAAGTAAGGGACAAAAGTATTCTACAGCTGTCATTTTTATCCATGTCAATTATCAAAAAAGTATTTGTATTTTAGCTCTATGCATAATGAAAAATGCTGTGAGCTAAACCTAAATCATTGCGAGATCGTATGGACACGTGATATAAAATTATTTGCATACCTTTATCAGATTATACTCAAGGGGGTTTGTGTGTGTTTTTTAAGGTATTGCAGCATAGCTATTCTTTGATATACCACTTGGTTCTTTTAGATGTTCGTCCTTATTACAGCTAGTAATTTTGAATTAACAAGGATGACAACATCCATAAACGCGAAGCTCAATAAACCAGACATAAAAACAATGCTTAAGAAACATAGAATGGTAACGCTAGATTGCCTAGACTTAAACATACGGACGTACTTATCGACCATAGTTAAAGAAAAGCTTTTCTTATAGATAGGCATAAAAATAAATAATATAATAAAAAAGAATCTTTGCATTATAAAGTTCTTGTTTTAATTTTTGTCCAAGTAGGGGAGAAAGTGTATAACGCAAAGAAAATTAGAAATAATGCAGTTTAAAAATTCAATTTATTTTAGGCCACTTTTGTCATATAAAAACGTTAACGGTTTAAATTGATTAAAAGCGAAATTGTTCTACATTTGAATTTTCCGTCTGTCTAACTGCGACGAAAAGCTCTGTTTGAAAATTAGTCTTTTTTGAAACTTACTTTAAATATTTCTGTAACGATAAGGTATCTTTTAAAGAAAGAGTAAGCAAATCAAAGGAGGGATATTTTAATGGATGTAGGAATATGCAATTATATTATTATCAATTAAGGAACAAACTTGTCGTCAATCAAGCTTGCTAATATGAAACTCGTTTATTGGTCAGATTGTTCATCGAATAGAAGGAGAGTGAATGGAAATGGAACAAAAATTAGTGAACATAAAAATCTAGTTCAAGATTCAAGTAATATATCAATTGATATAAAATCTGTAGAAAACTTCCCCCCTCCCTTCCTAAAATTTCTATCAATATTTACACTGTTTAAGAATATACTGTTAAGTTAAAACCATGTCGAATTTCTTTTGATAAATCATAACAATGTTAATCGGATATTTCTTACGAAAGTTTTGTTTAAGAAACTAATATTGCTACGTTACAGCTCAAGATTTAATTTGGGCTGTTATTTTTCAGGGATCTAAAGGGATAAGACAATGGCCGATAAATTGATGTACATCCCCAAAGATAATACACAAATTATTCCTTTTGTAGATTTAATTTAGTGGTTGAAACGTTTGGGCACTCAACTAAATGAACCAATCAATCAAAATTCAATAAAAGTCCCCAATGTTGTCAAGCCAATGAATAAGAAAAAGAAATGTCGCCTCCTCTCTGAATAAAAACTCAAATAAATTTTACTTAAATCATTAATTATTCACATTGAGAAAACATAAAATTTCGCAACCATTCCTAATTTTATAAATAATAATTCATATCGGTCATCCATAAAGGTTTTATGTTATTGAATAATAACAACATACCACTAACCACTACAGGCCAGCCTTTCAAAGGGGCAATTTTGTTAAAAGACAATTGCAGTTATTGACGGCTAAGCTGTTTTACATTCAATGCATGTCTGGAAACCGTACTGTAAATTACACTAGTACCCAAAGTTTTATAAACACTTTACTCTTTCGTTAGCTTAAAAACTTTGGGTACTTCCACTAAACCTTGGCTGATAAGTTTATAAACCTAACTTGCAGTGATAACTTTCTAACTAATAATCTCAATCTACAGAAGGGTTAATTTGTTTTTCATAATTAGGGATGTTTTAAGAAAGGGTATGGTAACCATCTATAAATATATCATATAATCATTTTATGTTTTTTAAAGAGAATATAAATTGAAAGAAGGAATTTAGGCTCCCACCCTCCTTTAGAGGTCTACACCACAGAGGCAATGACAAAGCCAAAAGTTTCAAGCTGCTGTAATTTTGACTGACGGAACAGTAAGAGATTTGTTCTTAAAAATACACAACAAATCCCAAGTTTACTCCTTCAAATCCCTTTTATGAAATCTTGACTAAGAAATTATTATGGTTCAATTATCAACGATTCACTGCACATATTTACGTTCAGTTAGGAATTTTAGAATACAACTTTTCCTTTACGCTTTTATACGCAATAGCAATGTTAGTATAAATAACGCATATATGTAGAAAGTTAGATGAATTAAGTACAAGAAAAGAGAGAAAGAAAGACATAGAGTAAAAATATGAAAAAGAAAAAAAGAAGAAGAAAGAAAAAAAGAAAATATTAGGATATATTATAATGAAGTAAAAAAAGACAAACAGAGACAGAAAGAGGGTGAGAGAAAGAAATTGATAGAGGGGGAGAAAGAATGAGAAAGAGAGAGAGAAAGAGAAAGAGAGAGAGAGAGATACAGAGAAAGACAAATTAAAAGAGTTTAGAGAAAGACAAAAAAAGATCGAAAAAGAGAGAGAGAGAGAGAGAAAAGAAAGAGAGACAGAAAGAGTGTGAAAAATGAAATTTATGAAGGGGTAGAAACTTAAAAAGAATAAAAGAGATTGAGAGAAAGAGTGATAGAGAGAAAGAGAGAGAGAGAGAGAGAACGAGAGAGAGAGACAGAGAGAGAGAGAGAGAGAGAGAGAGAGAGAGAAATAGAGAGAAAGAAAGAGAAAGAAAGAGAAAAAACAGAGAGAGAGCGAGAAAAAAAGAAAGAGAGAGAGACTGATGTAAACTAGAGAATCTGAATAAGAGAGGAAAGAGATAAAGAGACTAAAACCAACGCATTAAAGTAGTAAATTTTATGGATAAAATAAAATGTTAGTTTACATATTTGTTCAATTAAACTAATGTGAAACATTTGATATGCCGTAAAACTAACATTTTGAATAAATCTCAAGAAGAAGGAGGAAAAACACATCTAATTATTTTTTTACGATCTTTACATTACATGCAACAATAAAGCAGTTTTCCCCCTCCCTACCGTCGCAAGTGGACCACTATTACTCCCCCATCTTTTCGATTTTTAATTTTAGGTTAGGTTAACTATAGAGAGTGGGGAGCGATGACGTCCAAGCTTTTTTATTTGGGGGGGGGGGAGAAATTTGCTTGGGGGAGGGGTAATAATTACCCCCTCACCCCTTCAAAATCTGTTGGGAGGGGGGATTCGTTTTGGAGGAGGTAATCACCCCTTTAACCCCCCCCCCCCCGGGGCCGGCGAGGGGGGGGGTTGGGGGTGAAGACCCAAGGCCCATTAAAGGCGTTTTTAAAAAAATAA
>LS057553.1:0-10823 GCA_900241095.1 Acartia tonsa
ATCCTGGGGTGGCCCGGGGTTTTGGCTTTTTTTTTTTTTGTTTTGTCAAAAACCCCCCCCCCAAAAAAAAAAAAAAGATACAAAATTTCTTTCATTTCTTTTGTAAAAAAAACTATGGAGAATCATATAGGGAATCTTTCCTTGATTTAACCTCTCCTGGGGCTTACTTAACCCCTAGAGGCTTGGGGCAAAACTGCTAGTTACAAGCAAAAAGTATCACTGTGGATATAAAATAAATATTTGTTGTTTAGTTACTAACTGGTACGTTGGTGGTAATATGTGCCCACCGTGGTCGGCCAAAACACCTGTTGTGTACCGGAAACTGGTAGCTAGGTATAGAGACCAGGGAACTAAAGGATAAGACAATGGCCTATACATGAATGTACATCCACAATAATTATAAGCAAAGTTACCCCTACTGTAGATTAAAATTAGTAGTTGAACCGTTTGAACAATTTAATGAAACAACCAATCAAAATTTACTAAAGTTCCCAAAGTTGTAATGCCAACGAATAAGAATACATTATTATAAAACTTTGGGGACTAGAACAATGAACAGCCAATTGTCAAATCTCTCTTTGTATAGAGAGGTTAATACACGGAATCAGAGTTAGGGTTAATCTTACTCCTAATTATGTTAAAATAAATTAGATCCAATCTCTCACTCAATAGTTTTAAGCTACCAAAGTCTGAAGCTTATTTTATATGTCTGGGTGAAAATCCACTGTTCTCTTCCTCCCTGGGTATCGAGGACTACGAAACTTACAACTTCCGCTCCTTTCAATAAATTTCCGATTCCAAGTCACAATTTTAAAGCTAGGTTTTGGGAAGGTTAGGTTAGGTTGGGTTATGTATCTTTTAATGTTACGCAAATGCAATGTACATAATATTCAGGAATAAGGTATAGCCAACAAGTGAAATAAATCTAAAAGAATTCAAAGATCGTCATTACTATAAAGCGCTACCCAACCACCCTTCTCGCCCATTCCACAAACCTTTACAAATATTTTTTTTAAGATTAATTTCTGATATTATTACTCATTCGATCATCTTATTTGTATATTGTTTAACACAATAACAAAAAATGACTGATGGACTGACAGACAACGTAAGCTGTATATAAAGGATGCGCATTAGTAAAGGGAACTTTCAGAAAGAAATTTTCAGGTTTCTATCATTTATGAAAGTTGTATTGGTTTGAGTTAGGTTTGGTTCTTAACTAGATTTTTAGTTTCTACCAAAAACATTTAGATTTTATGTTTTGTAAAGAACTTCCGTTAGTTTTACAGCGTCTTCATAATGGCATTGAAATCTCTTGGCCAAGAAAATTTATTTTAATAGATAATACCTGCAAAATATGTAAAATTAATATCATTAAAAGAAACTGTAAATCTATCTGTCTGTCTGTCTGACTTGTCAACTTCTTAAATCATTAAGATAGATTTTTTGAAATTTTTTATTTTACGATCACCACGAAGGACAAAGCAATGAGAGTTGATAATAAATGGAGGAAAAAGTAAAAGAAAACAAGTGTGGACTTCAGACTAGCAAAAAGACAGACAGACCGAAACATTTAATTTGTAGAGTAACTTCGCTACTTAAATTTTTAAAAAGACTAAACTTATATAAAAACATCTTTTGTATTATAATAATAAATCTTTACAAGGGCTCATAAACAGAAAAATTATTTGAATAAGTTACCCAAACACTTAATAAAAATTTCCTCATTATAACAAGAATAACAAAATCCATAAAAGTAAGGAAAATATTCACCCAAACGACAAACTAAAAATTGTACAGTGACAGCTCATTCACAGACAGCATAATATGGAAGTAGTTTAATAAAGATGATTATTTATTATATTGAGCATGATCACCCTAGGAATCACTATTTCAATTTAATCATGCAACAATTATGATCTGAATTAGCTGACAAATCAGCATATATTATTTTCTGGTAATAATTATTGCCATGCTTTATAAGCTTTAAATAACTGTTTAAAAAAATGTCAACGACAAACATACAGACTTTGCTTTTAGAAAGATTATAAAAAGTAAACGTTTCATAAGATTTTTATTCGTCTCAAATGAACAGAATGTAAATAATGATGTAACACTTATTCATTATGCTCTTAATATTAAAAATTAAGAATGATAACAATAACGTTACGTTTAAGTTTTTTTTATATAAGTGTAGGTTTGGTGATATTTTGATTTTGTTAAAGCGAGCAGCTACCATCTACATTTAGTTATACTTCTAAAAGGAAAAAAAATTGTGGGGGTAGGGTCATTTTAGGGCGATATATTTTGGGAGGGTGTGGAGCTCTTTACAGTGCCTATACAAATGACGTCATACGATACAAGTGAACAATAATAGTACAATACACAGACTAAATTACCATTGGCAGTCCAGTATACATTTTAATTGACCAAGTATGACATCACTTTCTAAAAGCACTATAAAAAAAATTCGGAGGGTGTTCCTACCTTCCTTGAAATATATAAACCTTCCCTGGACCAATAAGTAAATTGACTTTAAAGAATGACTATTTCAATTCAGCGGTTAGCGAGATCCTTCGGTACACGCAGGCAAACAGGCAGATATCCTGTTATAAGGATTATTTGCATACAACAATACTTTCATAATAAAAATTCATATGCCATTTAGAATTTTTTTTTATGGTTCCTTTTCAACTTAAAGTGAAACACATATGACTACACCGTTACCCAGGGATCTAAATGGATAAGACATTTTAGTAGCTTCTACACAACAATGTGTGCATGCCCATCCGTACCCACGCCAATCATTGGGCCTTACAACAATTGAAATTAACTGTATCTAATCTACATTATCTACAAAGCCCAAACTCTAAAATTTCGATGAATTCACAATATTATAACTTACTCCTATTGTTCATTTAAACTTGTTTTCTGAGGCTACAAACCGCAAGAATAATGCCCGCCCGGCGGATTTATAGGATCCAATGGGGTTAGAATAAGGAGGGGGTGTATGCAAAGCCGTTAAAGGGTGAGGGTAAAGGGTTGCTAACCCTACTCAAATTTTGAAACACCTCATTTTCCCCCCCTAAAATTTTCTTATGAGTACATTGCCACCCTCCAACCTTTGAAACATCTCAATTTACCATATCAAAATAAAAAGCTTGTACGTCCCTGGGTGTACGGTCCACTTTAAGAATAAGGGAATATACCAACTTTCTCTAGTTCATATGAATGCAAGTGATAGCACATAATTTTAAAAATTCATTCAAAAATGCAAAATTCCTCCTAAACGCATATATCCAAACGCATTTTTTTGCACCACCAATAAAATGGCTGGATAAATGCAGAGGCTTTTTTGTGCGGACTCGCAGCCAATCGTCATATCCTAAATTGTTAGTTAGCCGCATAAAAAATTAAGCATAACCTCGGATGCTGGTTCTGACTGCAAATAAGGAATAAGTCGTTTCCGATTAGTAGCTGCTAATTTTTAAATCCTGTCTCAAATGAAAATAAAGTCTTTTGATATATGCAAAAATAAATAAATTAAGAAAAAAATATGTGTTATATAGTTTAGTTCAATTTGAATTCAATATTTTTGTTGTTGATTTATGTAATAACCCTTTGATAAAAAATTAATTCTATCTCATTAAAGACAGATTAAATGTAACAATCAAATGGACATCAATCAGTTATCAACTAATCAAGATATCATTATTCTTTCATGATTATTTCCCTGAGAATTTTAGCATTTATTACACAAATTGAAGAAAAAATGTAAACATTTAACTTTTTGACGCATAGCAATGGAATCTAAAGTGTTTACAAAAAGTAAAAAGATAAGTTGCAAATTAACTCTAAAATTGTAAGAAAATAATTTATGTAAAAAAACATAAATTGTCTTATTTTTTAATAAAAAAAGGAAGAATATATCCATAAAAACAAAGAATAACAAATCAGACAGTATACCTAATCACCCAAGAAATCATAGATCTAACTCTAGGATATCCATATCATATAAAATATTAAAATAAATATCATAGTTAAAAATAAACGGAAAGATTGAAAAGTTCTCAAAATTGTACCTTATTGTTGCTGGAGTCGTCATGCAAAGTTTGAAATCAATAGGAAATTCTATCATGCCTCAAATTTGCGAACTAACCGTCATCACTAACTTAGGAAAAGATTTGCAATGGTGAAGCATTTTTTAATGAAACAACAGTTTTATCGGGACACCTTATATAGTTTATAGAGAGGTGGTTGTATCTTTGAATGAAATGAATAGACAAATATGCTAGATACATGATAAAGTTTTCATACATATCAACTTACATAAACATTTTCTATTTCTATTCAATACTTTATTTTTCTTTTTTTCAACTATTCATTACATTAATCAGTATAATAATTTTATGATTCATTTATAAATAAATTTGTAGCGGGACAAAGTGTCTCAAAAATCAGCCATGTGACGTCATAAAAATGAGTTGACTGATTTCCGAGACACTTTGTTCCGCTACAATATTTTTTTACATTACTGAGAAGCTACCCTAAAGGAGAACCATATTGGTTCAGCGGTTAGCAAGATCCTTTGATACAAACAGACAGACAGACAAACAGACCGACCGACTGATACAAAAAAAAATCTTTTTGTAAGAACACTAAATATAATGTATAAGATAAAAATGTTGAATTCATACCATCAGCATGCCGCACTTAAGAATGTCACATTAGAAAGAATATTTGTGGCATGGCGTATTCACACAAAGTGCATTGTTGAGCACAGAAACCCCTCCCCAATATTTTTATTATGAGTTATATTGGGTACTGGGTATAGTAGCCGCCAAATATTAGAGCACTGAAAGGGTTAGGTATAAGGGGAAGAAATCCCCCCTTTTATTCATTTTATTTCTAGAATAATGAGGGGGGGGGGAGGGAATTCAGTGCTCGTCCTCTACTTTGCGGGAAAGCACTAAATATGGTCTGCATAGAAATAAATGACAAAAGATTCAAGGAAGGGACACTAAACGTTGGGTTAATCTCCCCCCCCCCCAAAAAAAAACAAAAAAACAATCAATTCTTAAATATCAAAGTTCTACAAATAAGAGGCATAATTGATTTGGTAATGCCTCATTTATTTGGGATCTTGGACAAAGTAGCTTCGGACAAAGTAGCTTCGGAAAAATATCTTCAGGACAAAGTAGCTTCAGGACAAAGTAGCTTCGGACAAAGTAGCTTCCATTGTTAATAAAGGTCATGGCCGCAGCGCTCGGCCCCCTGGCTTGCCTAGCCGCGGGCGCTCGGCCCCCTAGCCTATAACCTAACCTAACCTAACCTAAGAATTGTAAAAACATCATTTTAGAAATTGTAAAAACAATATTAAAAATTGTAAAAATCTACCAACCACTTTTTGTGAAATCCACGAAATTCCAACCCACCTATGTATTAACATTTGAGGATATTTTACTTTAATAAATGTCCTGAGGCTAACATAGGTTAGGTTAGGTTAGGTTATAGGCTAGGGGGCCGAGCGCCCGCGGCTAGGCAGGCCAGGGGGCCGAGCGCTGCGGCCATGACCTTTATTACTATTGGAGAATAATTTTTCTTAAGAAGCTACTTTTCTTAAGTAAATGTCCTGAAGCTACTTTGTCCTGAAGCTACTTTGTCCTGAAGCTACTTTGTCCTGAAGCTACTTTGTCCTGACGCTAGTTTGTCCGAAGCTACTTTGTCCAAGATCAAGTAGCTTCGGACAAACTAGCTTCAGACAAAGTAGCTTCAGACAAAGTAGCTCCAGACAAAGTAGCTTCAGGACAAAGTAGCTTCAGGACAAAGTAGCTTCAGGACAAGTTTGGGGTTAGTTGACCCTCAACTTTACATTTTGGTTTTAAAGACGGACGGGCAGACGTACGGACGGACATTTCGAATAAAAGAGTAGCTTCGCTACTAAAAGTGTTCTATTTAGTTTGTATTTAAGTAGCAACTAAGTTTTGAGAGGCCTTTATGACCACTTAATGTAAGAGGGTTGGGGGTAAGTTGACCCTCAACCTTACATTTTAGTTTTAAAGAAAAAAGTGTTTTAAAAGGGTAGGTATTTTTTTCCGTGGGCGATTTCTCTTTGGGGGATGAAGGCACCCTTCACCTGAATGATAAAAAAGATACAATGTAAAGGAGAACCATTTCGGTCCAGCGGTAGGTGAGATCTTAAGCTACAGACAGACAGACAAATGCACATCCTGTAACTTTTGTATTCAATTCAAGAATTTACTACTATTGAAAAAAATGTTAATTATGCACAAATATAAAAAACTTCTTGTGATCTTAAAATCTATTTGGGAGAATTGTGTTTTTTTTTTCTAAATAAGGCCTGTGTGTTAATCAAATTTGGTAGCAATAAAGGTGTTTCCCTGAAAAGCAGAACCTGGTCGGTAAAGCACCCAACGAAATATCAAGTTTCATACACAAAGACACCGTTCTACTTTGTATTAAAGATTGTATTTCCATTTTTTTGAGACTTTACGACTGTTGTCATCCTTGATTTTATATATTTTAGATATTGAGTTTTAGACATAATAAATATGTCTTGTTGTTAAAAATTCTTGTTTTCTATATATTTTTTCCCATTGTGTTCCATTAAATGTCAAGTTAAACTGGTTTTGTTGTTTTAAATATATGGTTTTATTTAGCTATCTATCTATGTTATATTTATCTTCTCTACCTCTGTCTCTTTCTGTCTCTCCCTATGTCTCCCTCTCTTTCTCTCTCTCTCTCTATCTTTGACTATATTCGCCTTCTTTAATATTACCAATTTCTTTCTTACGGTGCGATTGGTTGGTATTTATGAAAAGCAACGAAAATTTATCGGATTTAAAGAGATAAATTAAACAAAAAATGAAGAAAATAGGTAAAAAATATAGGAATAGGATTTAATGTTATTAATTAATGTATTTTAGTAAATTAAAATATATATTTTTAAACATTTTTGGGCTTTTACATAGAATTTGTTTGATTTATTTGGACACTTTTTCTTAGTGCACTTCAGTAGGTGCGTTGGTGATTGTGTGCGTGCTCTTTTCAGATCGAATAAGTATTTTAGAGATAAGTAAGAAAGCCAAAAAAAATATTACAAGTAAATAAATTGCAAATATTTAGATTTAACCATAGTAAAATGTATAAAGTGGTTTTTTTCTGTAAATTAGAAGGAGGGAATTTATTTTCTTTTTAGGGGTTTTTGGGGTGTCCTAGCCAGCAAGGCAATAGCTTAAATCAACTCAGGCCTGATAGTTTTATTCTTTTATGAGTAGAGCCGAATCAGTCCATCGGTTACAGATATTCTAAGCTTCGGAGAGACTGACATACGGACAAAGAGACACAAATACTAAAATCGTTCTACTTTGTATTATTGGCGGCAACCTTAAAAAATACTATTTTTTCAACAACTGAATAATTTTGGGAGGATGAATGTACCCTCCTCCAAAAGAGATATAAAAATTAGATTCATAGAACCTTATTCAAGCTCCTCTGTTTACTGTGTTTTCAGGTCCAGCGGATAGTGATATTTTTTGGTATAGAAAACAGACATTATATTACTCCTGTGTTAAAAGGTTATTATTTTTTTGTACAATTAAAACCAAATTGTAATTCTTAAAACATAAGCAGTGGTGTGCAATAGAGGAGTGTAGGCCCCACACTGTAGGGAGTTGTCAACACTCCTCTCAAATTTATATTTGGTTGGCCTATCTTCCTCTTTTTCACAACCAATGTTTTTACATCCACTCCTTGTGAATCGATGTGTACGCCATTACCTTATAAGTTTATCCCTTCAACGCTGGCGCTCTGTCGTAGTTGAATGAGAAATGAAAGCTTCTCAGTCCGTCTTTGTTAGTGTTTAGGTAAGGACGTGTAACATTCTTACTCTTTTCAAATAATTAACTCTTTGTTTATTAAAATCTCATAAACTTCATCCATCATGGGGATATTTGGATTTAAGAGAAAATATTTTAGTTATGGAAGTTCGAGTGTGTTTCTTAATAGAGTGATTTTAAAGTGGTTATATGAAAAAATGTTTAAAACACGTTTTTTTGTGAATTTTTTTTTTCATGGTTGAACACGTGAAAAGTATTTCAAAATAATATTACACTGGATTCAAACCGGTTCTTTACCATAGAAAAAGTGTTATAAATAATTTCAAGACGTAAAATGATATTTTCTTAGCCCCTAAAATGCCCTAACAAAAAACGTATTTTTTTTCTTTTATTTTCATAGCAGCAGTAGATAGTTTTATTATTAGAAGTCAAACCTATCATCTTTCCGATACAAAAATACACTATATTCTCTAAATATTGACCACTTGACTGACAAATATACATTTAGAATAGGTTCACAACGAAAGAAATCTTCCCATATAATGACTAAATAAAAAAATGCTTTGTTTTTTTTTTAAAGAAAATCACTTGTTCTAAATGTCACTCGTAGTGACGTCGAAACACAAAAGAATTTTTGCCCCCTGTGAAAAACTAAAACTATGTTTAATCAAAACTGTACAAAATAAAACTATCTTAAAAAGCAAAGTTTTAATATTTGTTTATTCTTAAATTAAACGTTATTTTTTGGCTGTAAGAAAATAAGATAATTTTAGCAACTGGTACAATAGACCCACGGAAAAGTCGAATACTTTCATTATTATTTCTAATAATAAGAAACAATGTAAATAAGTTATATAAAAACAGAATGTTTATATATCTCTCTGTCTCTTCGTACTCTTAATAGTGAAGCTTATTAAAAGTCCCGGTAAAGTTATTATCTCATAAATAGTGGAGGTTACCTCAATCATCTCAAGATCAATTAAACCTAGTACAAAAGTTCAGCCCCCCCCCCTACATTACTTTTTCTTTAAAAGAAATAAGAATGGCGGTTCAACCATCACCCTTACCCCTCCTGTTTTTTTTTAAGTACCCCTAGAAGCTTTTTGGGGCGTATCTTTTCTTATATTGACAAGTTTATTTGAGATGGATTCACAAAATTTGGTTACTTTGTAGAAATATACATTTAAGTAACCCACCTTAAAATTAATGACCTCAGGTTTTTTTTTATAAGTGAAGATTTTCTGTAATTAAGGTATATTCGTAGCAATTAGCTTTTTCATGTTAATGGTGGATAAATTGATGAACATCACCAAAGATGATACAAAAAAACTGCCCATTAATTCTCTAGATTAAAATTTAGTGGTTGATACATTTGAAAAAAAATTTAATGAACCAACCAATCAAAAGTCCATAAAATCCCCAAAGTTGTTAAACCAACAATTAAGAAAATGTATTATAAAACTTTGTCTATTTGGACACTAGTGTAATTTACAGCCCAATATCCCTTCTATTTTTTTATTGTCTATATTGTGAGGTTAATGTATAACAAAAGAAAATTGGTTAATTTCTTTGTTTGTTTTTGATGTATTTTCTGGATAATTAAGTATTATTAAGTGTTATTAAGTATCCCAGATCAATTACTGAGAGGTTTGCAATTAGGCAATTATTGTTGGGATATTCCTTATTGCTAACGCAGTGTAACAAGGTTAACAATATGCAAAAGTTGCGAAGCAAATGAAGGACCTTTTCGTCTGCTAGCAAATTGTTTTCTGCAAGGTAGCTGAGTTGATAAACTCGACACTATTGGTTGATTTTCAAAGACCCAATTGAGAGTCGGCCTAAGGTCCTTGGGATGCGGACATATGTGTTTTACTCTAATAACAAAATAATGTTTTGGTATTTTTTTTGTATCATGACTTAAAGACCAACCAAGTAAATTATATACCTGATGCTTTTTGACACAGGGAATCTTCAAGAAAAATTTTTGTCTATCTTAAATCATATTTCTCCCAGACAAACATACAAACAAACATCCACAACGCATACAATATCAGCAAAAGCGTAATGATTATTTTTTAAGTGGCACTCCTTGGAAATAATACATTTTTTTGTTTTTAGTTATTTAATTGCGTATTTCATATATAAACTACATCATATCTTAACATATCTAAAACTTTGAGGTCTACATTTTTAAGGGAAGCTTTATTGTAAAATTATGAAAGTGGAGGGTCGTTTTTACCCGCCCTCCTTTCCCTTGAATTTACCCCTAGAGGCCTCTTTTATAGTATCTTTGAATTAACATGGTTAGTGATACATTATTTAGATACATTACCTATTTAAAGAAAAGCTTTGCTTTAAAAACTGCTAATTTTACCACAAATAGCATATAAAAAAAACAGTATAAGAAAATATATATACTGCATTTGGAACCTTTTATTGTTATGAGTTCATTGATTAGATAATACTTAGATTGAAAAAAATATTTTTTTTTAAATTTTTGCCTAAGATAAGTAGTCAAATAGTTGAAATAAAAACTTGAAAATAAATGGAATAGTCAATCTTGACTGCCCTTCAGCCCAGTTCTTCTTTAATGTATTTCGTAAAGTTTGATAACTGATATAAAATAAATACTAATACTTACAGGGTAAAGCATTAAGATAGCTTATAGGTTGCTATATTTAAATTATTTTTAGATTTTTCCACAGGGATAACACTTTCTTTCCCTGCATTGAAATGTTTTGTACTTTGAAATACACACATTTTTTAACAGCTTTGAATGAATTCAATGATCTTAGGTCACCTGCCCAACTATTCAAAATTTTAGGGACTTTTACGGCCATATTATCAAGATTAATGTAAATATTTCAAGTTATTGCCAATATACAGTATGACCCTCGAAAAAGTATTTTTAAGCATCTGCAGCCCTTATTTCTCAATGAATTATTAAAAAATGCATATGTCCTT
>LS057554.1:0-10822 GCA_900241095.1 Acartia tonsa
GCGAACTCATAAAAATAAAACTGTGCCACTTCGTGGACTAAAAATCTGATCTTTAGTTTTAAAAATGTATAAATATACTATAACCTACTCTCTTGGATAACAAATAGTTTTTGTAAGCATAGCTGTTTTACATTTAGGGTAAAACTGTGCAAAATACCGGATCTTAAATTTGCTTTTAAATAAAGAACCAGAAAAACACATAATATTAAGCCAATATTTTTGTTTAAAATATGCTAATATTTCAGATTTTAAATGTTTATTATTTATTTTTCTAAATTTTAACGATCTAAATTCATTAATTTGATGTTTGAAAAAGATAGTCTAGTAAGATTAGGTTAAATGTTTTGTTTAAGATTAAATTTGCTCGTTTTCTCTTTGTTTAATTCTTGTACTTCGATTTTATTGATGTTGTCATGCTTGTTTCTTTTGATATTAAAAGGTTTGAATGTCACTTATAGCCCTTATAGCTTTAGTATAAGGGTTGATTTCATTTAACAAGGACAATCTGATTCATTACCCTATCATAGGTGGTATAATTCTGTTAACATGCATGCACAGGGTTTTGCTTGGAGTGCGTGATGCGCATCTGAAAGTTTGACACCCCACCAATAGAAGCATTATTTATTGTCAGGGGGTTGGAAACACCCACCTAAATAATGAACATATGTCAAAGTCAAACAACCGTCCATTTATTAGTAAATTTAGGCGCGAAGCGAGCTTATTTTTAACTCAAAACACTCCTTGTCATTTTAGGGGGGTACCATTGTCAAGGGTATTGTACAACCAAATCCTCTTTCTACATTCTTCTGCATGCAATTGAAATAAATCACAAACCATATTATCGATATGCCATGCCATTGTTAAAATAAGGTTATTCATTATTGTTAATGTTGACTAGGTGGCATTCAGCGTTCATGGCTGATATATTTATATTATGATTTATGTAAGTCAAAGTTATTGAGTAGCTACGCTCTCTATAAAAGATCACTTTCGTGTGTTATAAAAAGTGACATTTCGTATGAGTAAGTGTGCTTATACACAGTTAAAATCAGAGAGGGAGAGAGAACATGAAGATTAAACCCAATACTTATCTCAAATAAGAATTTCATTAAGGTTTGACAGACATACAGATGGACTCAAACTCAGATAAATATCAAAGGATGAACTTAAAAATACCTTGGCTGTTTCATGGGACGTAACCCCTCTTAGTTTGTTAGGTACCATTGTTTAAACGTTAATAAAAAGATAAAAGTAATAATAAGTAGCTGTTTTTTATTTTAAAATGTTTTAGATTGAAAAAATTAATAAAATTTTGCGGGTGTCAGTCCTGGATATATTTGTTATGTTTCCAGCACTAGCACGCATCAAGCTTGTATCTGATAACCAGAGAAGATAACAAAGGTTAAGCAACTTTGTCACTTGCAATCAATACCAACTTCTGGGTTCTGTAGAGTCGCTCTGTCACAGGTTTACATTCATAATTTATGTCTATTAAATAAAAAAAAAGATATAAAAATAATCAAAATATGCAAGCAATCAGGGATCTAAAGGGATAAGACAATGGCTGATAAATTGATATACATCACCAATGATGACTCACAAAATTATCCATTAAAATTAAAAACTGTAAAACTTAACTAAACTGTAGATTAAAATTAGTGGTTGAAACGTTTAGACACTAAAATTAATAACCAACCAATCAAAATTAAGTAAATGTCCCTAAAGATGTTAAGCCAACAAATAAGAAAACGGTCATGAAAACATTGGGTACTAGTGTAATAAAAAAGCCTTTTACCCTCTCTCTCTGGCAAGCAATACAGACAGAAGAATATATTTGGTTTTTAGAGAAGCTTAATTTATTTGGTGTCTAAGAAAATGAAATTTTCCATATATAATTTTTTTCCAGGTGGACGAAAATGGGTAAGAATAATCTTTAAAATAGGCACTATTTTAAATAGCAGCCGAAATACAATCAAATTTGATCTTAATATTCCTTAGATACGACTATTTCAAAATTGTTATGGGCTAGCTTACAAAAAATATTGTATATCCTAAAATAATGGTACTGTTCAAAATCATATAAAAGGTCTCTAGAACTCGTCCATGAACCGTATGTCGTAGATAAATTGTAAACAACGTCTAGATGGGGTTGTATGTCTGTCTGTCTGTAGGTCTGTCACGTAGGTGATAGGTACGAGGCTTAAATTACACTGGAATGTCCTAACTTTAGTTTAGCAAACTTACAGTTGTAACTGTAAAAAAAAGTAATTTTGTGTAAAATTATGCAGCAATAACTAAATAAGCAATGAACTTTACATTTACGTTTGTATTGGTAGGTTAAATTAAAAATAACCTGATTAAATTCTTTATTCTTATGACTCTTAAATAAAGAAAATTAAATGTGCATATAATAGCTAAAGACTAGCTGCGCTACTTTGAAGCTACTGACCGCTAAAATGTGTAAATTCAATTTTCGGTTTAGAATTGTTTTGACTTCGGATTACCGTTCAAACATATCTTTGACCTCTATGAATAATATAAACAGTTTTTATAGCGCAGCTAATCTAGAATTAGGATATGATTATGCATATGTACAAGTATTTGATATCATGCGACCTTTTAGTTTATTTGATAATAATGTAAAAATGTAGGTATACGTTTTCATACTAAATAGCTTTATTTTTAATTTTAACTAAAACGTAACAAAATTAGTAAATTTAGGTTAAAAACAAGGATGACCCCATCCATAAATGAGAAGCTCGAGTATAAGACGGTTGGACATACAAACATTTTAGAGTGTCATAACCTAATGAGCAGAGTATCAATTTATTAGTTTGATTAAAATTGTATGTAAATTTGTTGAAAAGTTCCTTAATACGCGGGAAAATGTTTGTGGACATTTTTAGGATTTGATTATATATATACTTCGCTTATAACATTGTCATTGTAATAGCTTTTACAAAAAACAGATGAATAGAATAATTACATCACATAAAAATATTGTCAACCTAATTTTAAAATCAACTTGTTTTCAATAAACCTAAAGAAGATCTGGTAACGATTATAGAGTAGATAAGCTTTCTAAATCATTCCTATTACGGGATTCATCATAAAAAGTTTTAAATCGATTTTAGAAAAACTTCATTGTTAAAATTTGCCAACTAAAGCATAAGCTAAACAATAAGAGTCTTTTATTCAAATTAAATGAAGCATTTTTCTTTAGACCTCATTTATGCTTCAATACTTAGCTTACACCTGATTAATCACACTACGCTACAAATACACTATAGGTTCATATACCATATTTATACAGCAATACTTAGCTTACACCTGATTAATCACACTACGCTACAAATACACTATTGGTTCATATACCTTATTCATACATCAATACTTAGCTTACATCATAACAATCACACTACGCTAAACATACATGATTAATATCACTATGCTAAAACAAAACATGTTTTTAAATTAGTCCTATGAATGAATTTATCGCACAATGAACTGGGTCAGTAAGTTCATCACGGCCTGCTGTCAAAGTTTATAAAAAGTGTTTGATCTCTGTACACTCATTTATCCATCTATCTTTCTATTTCTTCATTTATCTATCCATTCTTCAATTTATCAGTCTTTAACACAAGACCAAGAAGAATTAAACCGTTACAAAATGAGTAACACTTATTATCAGGATTGGATCATTAAGTTTGCTTTAACTTAACATATCAATATCTTAATGTGTCCTTATTTGTACAATATAATGTTATTGCACTTTATTATTTAATGGAATCTATGCTAAAATAGAGTCACAGAGTGTAGCCACTATTTAATGTAAAATTCCTCAAATTTGGAAGCATATGATTTAAAAAGGACTAATTACACTGGATGACCTAAATTTTGAAAAAACTTCGTTTAAAAAAAACACCTTAAAAGTAAATTTATTCTTAGAAAAATGATATACTTTATTATCATACTAGTTTAATTCTTTTATTAATATATAAAGGTTTTAAAAAGTTTGATCTTTGTACGTCTAACTGATTTAAGATCAATTAGTTTATTAGAAGCTACTCATCCATCGTTGGCTGTACAAACATCTGTGTGTGTTTTCTGTCTGTGCTTCTGTCTTTCCTTCTGTATGTCCTTCTGTCTGTCCTCCTTTCTTTTCCTCTGTCTGTGCTTCTGTCTATCCTTCTGTATGTCCTTCTGTCTGTCTTTCTGTCTGTTCTTCTGTCTATTCTTTTGTATGTCCTTCTGTCTGTTCTTCTGTCTATCCTTCTGTATGTCCTTCTATATGACCTTCTGTCTGTCCTTCTGTATGTCCCTCTGTATGTCTTTTTGTATGACCTTCTGTCTGTCAAGTGTCTTTCCTTCTAACTATCCTTCTTTCTATCCTTCTGTCTCTCCTTCTGTCTCTCCTTTTGTCTGTCTTTACTGTCTGTCCTTATTTCTGTCCTTTTTTATGTCTTCTTTCTGTCCTCTGTCTGTTTTTCTGTCTATTCTTCTGTCTGTCCTCACGTATGCCCTTCTGTATATCATTCTGTATGTCCTTCTGTCTGTACTTCTATATGTCATTCTGTATGTAATTATTTTGTCCTTCTGTATGTCTGTTCCTCTCTGCACAGTGAATGCATGTTAAACCGAATATGACGAGCCAAATGCGGTACCAAAAATAACTATTCTATGCATCGTTTTCATTGTCATAAATTTATGTTTCCCCAGCTTCTGTTAAATTAAAAAGTAACATTTCTACTATTTTAAATTAAACTTTTTATTTTAAAAGATTAAAATTTCTTATAAAGATTGGATCTTGTTTGTATTAAGACTAAATACACGTGGTAAGAAAAATTAAACATTAATTCCATTCATTTCTTATCTTACTGATCTTAAGAGGATTCTTATCTCGCCACTAGACAATGTTTTCATAATATTTTTAACTTTTTATCAATGGTATCTCAAATATCTATTTATCTGTGTATGTGTGTGTGTGTCTGTTAGCTGGTACAGAAATAATCACACACAAATATTGATTACACGATAAGAAGGCAATTAGCTGAAATCATGCGACAAATTATTTCATAGATTAGAAATAGTTTTTTTAGGATATCCAATCACAAGTCTGAAAGTAGACAAATAGAGTCAGATTTTGCTCACAAATTGTGTATTTATTAAGTCAACATAAGTATGTAGTCATATCATAATTCAAGACAAACTCCAAACTGTCCAGATTTGAGCAAGACGATTCCTGTGACGTCATATAAAAAGGGAAGGGGGGAAGAAAATCTCTTTCCTATTATCCCATCTCTTTTGAAGAGATTTTCTCCCCCCCTTCCCTTTTTCTTTTCCAAAACGTATATGACGTAACTGGAATCGTCTTGCTCAAATCTGGACAGTTTGGGGTTTGTCATAATTCAAATATCCCGCTTGATTGTGTTAGGTTTAAGCCTGTTAAACATCAGTATTCTAGAGACATTAAAAGTGGCCCCTTCTACTGTTATCATATCCATTAAGTAAAACAAGAACTTAGAGGGAGGGGAGATGTATTTTATAAATATAGCCACAAGTTACTATAATGCATTGACAGTGGTCACGTAATTAAAGAATTATTTTTCAAATAACCAAATAACCATGGATCTCCTCCTTACAAGTTACGTTTTCTGTACACCTGGCAGGGTCTGTGCCAGTAGAACCATACCTGACATGTTTTTAAAAAGGGCTCTTTCAGTTTATTTTTTTGTATGACCTGGTATGGTTGCTGGAAAATTGCAATTGTTATATTTGCTTATTTTGAAAAAGAATGATTGGTTCGAATCTCAACCTAAACCAGATCATAACTTTTAACTACAAAAATATACCTATACAGATATGTTAGAATAGCAACATTATAATTATTTCCTCTCTAAATTATAATTTGTCTCTGGTGTCTTGAATAGCGTGACAAAGCTTATATGTCCGGCAAGATTACACATTTACAAGATTGTAATCCAGGGCGGGGCGCTCAAAAACCAATCCCCTTTCCCCCTCTCCAGTCAATCCCTCCTTTAATCTCTGCCTTTTATTGCACAATTTTTAGGGATACAGTGATGGGCAAATTTGCAATAACAAAAAATATAGATAGATTTCAAGGATAGTTGGCTATTAGCGAATCTAATCAGAAACAAACTCAAAAGAAATTTTTAGCAAATTTATCGGTTTTTAAAAACAGAACTTTTTGACATTTAGAGTCAAACCGTCTGTGCTTTTTTAATGAATAGCTTTGACAGTTAAGTATGCATGATAAAATTGTCCTTGCAATTCAAACAGAAAAAGCATTTTTCGATGATTTTTTAATAATTAAAAAAAATTGTGGCGTACATAGTTGTGGTTTAAAACCATTAGGGGTTGCAAAAAAGCGCAGGCCTTAACAATTTATTTTGGAATGGACCAACCATTACTAATTAAGGACATAAAAGTCATTGTATCTTTTTAACCAATTCCTAATGTCTTGATTACTGAGAATATTATGCTTATAAGAGGAAGGCGTCTACTAATAATGGCACACGAGAGAGAGAGAGAGAGAAAAGAGAGAAGGAGAGGGTGTTAAACAATATCATTTTTTTAGGCTTTATCTTTTATCATAGTATGTAAGTATATCTATAGTTTCAGCAAAACTTAGTCACAAATATCTGACGATCTTCATGTAAAATTCGCAGCATTCCCGTAAGTGGTAAAGTGCCTGGCTTATGTCGGGGAGGTGTCTGGTTCGAGTCAAGACCATATCAGGTCATACTAGAGACTTTAAGATTATCTATTGATTCTATATCAGGCAATGGACAATAAAAGTGAAAGTATAGGAAGTGCTTTTGACCGTTAACAGGTACAACTCAATGGCATACACAGTTAGAACTTACAGACAAATTTTGTACAACAAAAGGGTTGATTGTCAGTTTTGTGTTAATTAACCTGATATCCTGTCATGATTTAAAAATTTTATAAAATTTTCGCTGCAGTGTATGGATATAAGACAATAGGGGTGGGTTGTGGGTTACCAAAGAAGGTTTTTATTATCTCCTATTTTTTAACATTCAGCCGGGTAAAAGATTGATATTTTTGCAGATGTAAATAGTGCAATTTGCAGTGCTAAAAAAGTGCACACACAAAATTTGTTCGCAGGATCAAATGCAGTTTTAGGCTTTATGAGAATTATTTAATTATTTTTGATAAAATTAAGGGAATAAGAATGTAATTATTTAAATCAGACATGGTCACAAAATTACTTTATTAACCTAATAATATTATGCCTAATGATCCTAGGAATCAATATTTATAAAACATAACTGAAAATAAACATGTTCAAAATTAACATACGGACTTTTTGTAATGCTTAAAGGGTGCTACACTTTCCAAAACAAAACTAACTTTGAAATGAATCATTTTGCCAAGTTTTAAATTAATAGGATGGTTCTAACAAACGATAATTCTAATATGCCTAAATTTACAATAAGAGCTATCTATTACGGATGTAAAGACTGAAGTACGGATCAACCCTTATTATAGAAATGATTTGCTAAAGAAATAAAAGTCAAATGTCTTAGAAAGAAACAGTTAATTGTGATACAGAATAAATAGCATTTAGCTTATTTATCGCCTACTCTTTTTTAAAAAGAAGCAATATGATAATTCATTTTGAATGCAGGTACATTATCTTTATAATAAAGTACAGGATCTGTGTCTGTCTCTACCGAAGGATCTTGCTAGCTTCTCCTTGGACTTGGTAAGGTTTATAGCTATTTTGGGGAGGGGTACAACCACCCTTCCGAGAGAAAACACCCCTAAAAAGAAACACCTGCATAAATGTCCCATTAGGAGGCTCCACTGTAAGTTGTCGACACTTTTCTTTTTAAAACTACAATTTAAAGTAGGAGGTCGACTCCTCCACCCCTTAGATGCCTCTAGAGGCGTAGCTGCTAGTATGAAATGATCAGGGAGAGTCAGATCCATTTTAGGGATAAATGAATCACCGGCCGCCGCAACGGTTTCACAACGTTTAGTCTATGTTAATAAAATACTACGCGCTATAGTATCCGCCATTGTAAATAAGCCACAGCTGTCTTCCCTCAGCAATAGAAAGGCGCCGAAGCAAAACTAAAAGTCAATCATTATTCAGATAAAAAACATAATAGATCTTGTCAAACTTTTTAAAGAAAGAATCTTTGTGTGTTTAATTTAGTTGATTATGACAAATAGGAAGAGGAGGTCAGAGGTAACCCTCCGCATCATTACAGAAAAGGACAGATACTCTCACAAACTGAATTTAAAATTCTTTCAATGAAAAAATAATCAAAATATATTAAAACAAAGATAGCAATTAGCTGTCCGGATTATAGATTGACAACATTTACCAGTAACAATTTCATGAGCTATAGCCGCCGGAAGAAAACAAAAAATAGCTCAAAGCCAGCTACGTTACATTTTGCTGGACTAGTCCTGTCGAGTTCTTCTTTTTATGAATCTGCAGTTATACCATGTATCCTTACTTACATTATCAGTGATAAATTTATTAAGTAATTACTGTCAATATCCTTGCTTAGCGTAAGGAGTAAATCTATATGAAAAGTACGAAAAGCTAAAGTACAAAAGAATTCTTGACAGGAACATCCAAATGGGGAGGAGGTTAAAGGGGAGTTATTCCAACCTGCTAGTTTGTGATACTTGTTATTCCAGTGTGGCTGCTAGTTTGTGACACTTGTTATTCCTGTGTGCCTGCTAGTTTGTGATACTTGTTATTCCTGTGTGCCTGCTAGTTTGTGATACTTGTTATTCCTGTGTGCCTGCTAGTTTGTGACACTTGTTATTCCTGTGTGCCTGCTAGTTTGTGATACTTGTTATTCCTGTGTGTCTCCTAGTTTGTGACACTTGTTATTCCTGTGTGCCTGCTAGTTTGTGACACCTTGTCTCTACACAGATTATTTTACAGATCAAATCAGGCACAATTTATTGCAATGAGCGAAACAAAGTTCTAAAAAGAAGTAAAAAATTTGGGTAGCGCAAATATTTTGTAGTAAATTTTGTTATGAAGACTATATGACATTCATAAAAGCGAAGCTCAAACAGTAGACAGACATACAAACATTTATAAATGTACATTTTTAATATTCAACAATATCAGCACTTGAAAACAGGGTGCTTGATACTTACAGTTACATTTTAAGGCTTAATTATAGAGATGGTTTGGTTAAAACATACTGCCTAACCGATCTAGGTATATTTTATACAAAAAAATCAAAAGAATTGCAAAATTGTTTCAATCATATAATAATATGTTGTTGAAAGAGATTTAAAAATCAACATTATTACAGACTCTAACTGTCTGGTATTGATGAAAGAGATATAACGCTTCAAATCATTATGACAAGTTGAAAATCGACAGGACAATTCTAAAATACCTAAACAAACCATAAGAGATATCCTTACTGACGGACGGTCTTATTTCTAGAAACAATGACATAAACTCGCTTATTTATAATACCAACTTTGAAAAAAGTACATCTTTGGTGAACACAGGGAGATGGAGTAGGCATTACCACTAGAGTACCACAGTTTCAAGGATACGACAATAGACAGTAAACTTAAAATTTTGTTTCTTTGGTAGCTTGTTATTATAAATCGGGAAAAGACAAAATAAAGTTTTTTTGTCCGCTTTGACATCCGTTTAATAAAGTAACAGGATGTATGTTTGTGTGTATGTTTGTAACGAAGGATCTCGCTAACCGCTGAACCTTCTCATAGGTCCCGGGAAGGTTTATAACTATTTTGGGGGAGGGTACCACCAACCTCACACGAGAAATCACAAAATCAATCGAAAAAAAAATTAAGAGACTTGAACGCAGCATAGGAAAACAACAAATATTTAAATTGCCATTTGCGGCCTCTAGGGGCGTAGCCACTAATATGAATAAAAAGAAGATAGGCAAACAGTATGACATACAGATATTTTTTACATTGTATTTTTGGGTCATTGATGCTTGATCCATATTGTTTGTGGCAATTGTATTGTTTTTTTCTTGGTGGGATAACAAGGGGTGTTCAGTCAGCCGTTTGGCCTTCAAAAGGCAGCGTGACCTGGAAACTAAATAATTTTAGTCTTCATCTCACCTGAAAATATGGTTCTATTAATTCCATACACTTTTTAAAAACATACTACCTCCCCCCCCATCTCCTTTTCCTAAAACAAAAATAATTCCTTCTCGCGCCTTTCATGTAAATAAAGCTGCTAAAATACGGACATTCTACAATCATATCTAAATATGCTAATACGAACCACAAAGCAAAAAATCTATGTTGGTGTTTGAAATCGTCGAAACTGGAATGGTTTAGAAGTCCTTAAATTATTGGTGTACTAATCATTTCTCTGTCCGTTATGACCATAGACATTTATATCTTAAAAACAACGTCTCAAGCTTTTGTCCGGGTGTCCTAAGTGCTACTTTTTACTTTAACTTTTCACGTTTACGCTGAAATTCGAACTTGTGACCTTACTGACGACGATTTAGATACAGTTGTGGGTTAGAAAAAAACATAATCCTTATAATAAAGTGAAAAGATGTTTGACTGTCTGTTTGTCTGTCTGTGTGTCTGTCTGTACCGAATGATCTCGCTAACCGCTGAACCGATCGGGATCTCCTTAACTGGGTAGCTTCTCATAGGTCTTGGGAAAGTTTATAACTATTTTGGGGGAGGATACTACCACCCTCCCAAGAGAAATCGCCCCTAGAAAAAAATTACCGGGGGGGGGGGGGGGGGGGGGGGGGGGGGGGGGGGGGGGGGGGGGGGGGGGGGGGGGGGG
>LS057555.1:0-10820 GCA_900241095.1 Acartia tonsa
GACAAACGAACATTAAAACTTGTTAAGTGTCAGAACTGAATGAGTAGAATATAAATGTATAAGTCGAAACAAAATTATAAGTAAATTTGTTGCAAAACCGAATAAAACAAGATATTTTTAAAGACATACTTACTTTTTTAGGACTTGATTTTACAGATGCTTTGCTTTTATCATTGTATCTTGTTGTAATAGAAATCAGTATTACAAAAATCAGATAAATAGAACAATTACATAACATGAAAAATTGTTGTCAAAAAGGTTAAAAATCAACATGCCTTAAATGGACGTACGGACTTTCTGGTCCTAACTATTATATGAATCTACAAGCAAGGTTTGATATCAAAAGACCCGAATATACTTTGCAATAGGGGAAAATGGAAATTGAATTGTATAACACCACTTCCAGAGACAGCATTTTCAAAGTACACCTCATTGCTACATGAATCAAAATGCATGGATTTAAATCGAAATTTCATCCAAACATAACAATATTTACGGTTAAACTGTATGTTATCTTTGCTTTAAAAAATAAGATAAATTAAGTTTTCTACCTGTGTAAGTGCAAATATTCCACGTAACATTTAATAAAATTCTTTAGAATTTGTAAGTTAAAAAATAAAGGATAACAAGGTCAAGATCCATAAGTTGTGAAGTACATAAAAAAATCAATTAGTACCATTAAATTTCTTTTTAAATAACCAATGACACTTTTTATTGTGTGATATAGATTAGTTATAGTATAGCTGAGCTTCTAGCACCTTGACACTTAATCAAAGATCTATCTTTAAAATTGTGAGTGTATGGGTCATCTTACTATTAATAGTCAAAATTAGATTTATGTGACTCATGGAGACTAAAGCAATATTGGAATATTAAATGATTAGCTACAATGAAACTGTAAACTTCATTTTTTTAAATCTGTGAAATGAGAAGTAATTGTACGGTTGTACGCAGATTTTTCCTAGTACTTTTGTTATGTTCTATCTATTACTATTTGCATTTTCTAAAGTTTACTTGCATAAGTTGAGGGAATAAATGGACAATATCAATGACTTATTATTCAATAATTTTGTGTAAAAATGACACTTTATTTTCTTACTAGCGGATTCGCCCCTAGAGGGCTCTAGGAGCACTTGAGAAGGGTACAAACAAACATATAGACATCCTAATACTTGTTTATAATTTGTTAAAGTTTTTTTTCTTACTGTAGAATAAGGATCTAATTTTATAAAATGTATCTTTTTATTTCTGACTGAAGTGTTGAAAATGAACTTTTAAGCAAATAAAACTTTGATTGTTCAATTAAAAATTTAAAGTTTGATGTGTTTAATTATAAATAAACTAGCGGCAGCGCTTCTAGCATATAAGAGCCTTGTATTCGCCGGTGTAAGGAAAGTGTGTAAATAGCCTAAAACCATCCAGGGACCTATAAGAAGCTTCCATAAAATGGAGAACTTAATCGATTCAGTAGTTATCGAAATCTAAAGCTACAGACAAAAATACCTCGTTACTTTATATACTAGGATGTACATCCCCTATGATGATACACAAAATTAGTGGTTAAAACGTTTAGACTATCATGCAATCAAAATTAAATATATCTCCCAAAGTTGTTTAACCAACGAACAACAAAACGTTGTTATAAAACTTTGGGGTTAATGTAAGAAACAGCCCAACGCCCCCTCATTCCCTGATAACTTAAAGCAATAAAGCTACGGAATATAAAGTTATAATTATAGTTTTAAAATATTAAAAAAAGTAGGTAGTTTTATAATCTTTTTTGAATGTCAATTTTTCCTCGTATTTTGCAAAGCAAAATTAATGAAAATAATTTTTAATTGAAGACAATTAACGATAAATTTTACATTCCCTAGGGTAATAAATTGATTTACCATATTTGTATTTCAAAATTAGTAGTTTGAAAGTTTGAAATTGCTAGTTCAAACTTTGAACCAATCAACCAAGATTTACGAAAGATAGTTTTGATCCAACGAATCACAGAATCTATTTATGAAACTTTAGGGATCAGTAAAAGTTAATGTTTATTATATTTTTCCCCTCTAGTAATCAACCTTTCCTTTTTTGTCGTTTTTTTGTCTGTTCCGAAGAATCTCGCTAACTGCTGGACCGATATTGTTTTTTTTTTTACAGTGAAGCTTCTTATAGGTCCTGGAAAGGTTTTAAACTATTTTTGGGGAGGGTGTCTAAACCCCCCTCCCCCCAAAAATATTTTTTACTCTTTTAAACACAAATCTAAAATGGGATGAGGTTGACTTTTACCCCCCTCCAACCTTAAGTGCCCCTAGAGGCTTCTAGGGAGCGTAGCCGCTGGTTATATGTATAAACTATGAAGATAAAATAAAGAAAATAACACCAAAATAAAGATTTCAAATGTTAATGTCATGAACCATCATTTATTATTTGTTGACTTTAAATACACATTAAGAGGGGATGATAAGTTCTAACCCCGCGGGACCCCATATATGCATCCTTATTTACCTAACCAGGTTTTGTGGTCCATGTTCAATATGCCTATAAATTTTACCTTCAGTTATATTCTTGTTGAATCTTAATTGTTTCTTTTTTGGTTTCCTAACAAATTTAGGATCTCGCATTATTCTAAAATTCAAAAAAAACTTCTATTCATTTTAAGTACCCCTTTTTTATAACAAGGTTGAATACAAGAGAAGCTTTATAAATTTATAAATCTTAATAAATATGTCTGTTTGTACCGAAGGATATCTCTCGGCCGTGGCATACAGTCCTTTTATTAAGAAACAGGATGACTGTCTGCACTGCAGGTCCAGGGAAGGTTTATAACTAATTTTAGAGATATGTTCGATTGCATCTTTCAGGGAAACAACTTGGTAACTTTACAAGTTCCAATATATAAGAAATTTCCTCAGGTGACGATATTTCACTTCTCCAGAGTGGGATTATAGCTTTCGGCTCAATACTAGCTGAGTATCCACAAATTCCCCAATAGTAGCTGAGTATCCACGCATATCCACACTTTTCCGCTATGGTAGTTGAATATCCACAATAATTTCCTATTAACACTTTCATTATATCCTTTCATAATGCCGATTCCCATGACAATAAAGCACATTAATGCAAGTAATTTACACCTATCATTTAGGTAACTTTAATACAGATTTAGAAACCAAATATTGGAAATCCATAAAAGCAAGCTCTGAAATGAAAGGACAAACTAACATTAACATTAACGTGGAAACTCAGCTGGTATTGAGCCTAGCTTTCTACTATGGATTTGGTATTACTTGAATGTTACACCAGATTTTTATGAAAGTTAATTTCGTTGCTGGCTAAAATAAAGATTTCCCCCCTCCTACTGACCAATTAATGAAAGGGAAAATAGCAACTTAAATTGACGACAATTTGCCCCTGTCATAACATCCAGGTATACTCTACATATGAAAAGCACCATATTAACATTACTTACTCCCGTAAGAGCCTTCGGAAATTGCCTCAGGTGATTTTACATCTCCAGGGCGGGGTATTGGTTATAGTTTTCAACTAGCAATAACAGCACCTCTCTAGTCGATCATTGGTTACTGTATCGCCACTGCGCAAAGTTGACCGCTGGTGATTACTTTGATACTCTATATAAAAACTTTTAAAATCTTATGCTACCCTTTTTTAAACACTAACCAATACTTATTTTCTTAAATACATAGTTAATTTTAATCAAGAAAATGAATATTAAACTAATCTATTTTGTTAGATCTAAGAGTTTTCTTCTTTATGAAGACATCTAACGTCAAAAAAGTAAACTATATACTAAGTCATTCAAAATATTTCAGATTTATAAAAAAGTGCGGGACTTTCAATGAATAAGCATAATTTGATAAAAAGGGGCGTAGCTATTATAATAGTAAGAACTAGTTAGATAGGCGGAGATTTCGTTAGTATATGGATATAGAATATTGTTTATTTTTTTCATGTTTCACAAATATCTTTAAAAGAATTTATTTTCCAGTATAGCTTCCAAACCGATTTATATCCTTCAGATTAGAAATGGTTCTCGGTTAAAAATTCTTTGCATTACAGACATTTTTCCATGAATATTGGAAAAAAAGCAAAAGATTAATACCAGTTTTGTTACCACTGGCTTTTAGCCCCTCGGGCCTAACAAAACTGGTTTGAATCTTCTCATTTATATATCCACGGAAAGCTATAATACGATTTGATAATTATAACTACACAAAATGAAGATATTTTCAAAACCTAATCTAAGTAGCGAAGAAATAATAAATTATAGTTGTATTACGGACAATGTGAGTTATAGAGCATTTGTTCCATGGTCTTGAAAGGGAAATAAAATAAATACTAAAAAAGCATAACTGACAGACCAATCAACTTATATACTGGATGCCCATAGATATTTGGAATCATAACAAAAAAATCAATCGTCTATCTTATGTATAAGCCAAGAAAATAACGTAAGCCGCCCCCTTCCCCTCCATTTCGAATTATAAAGTAGCTTTACTCCTAAAAAAATAACTTAACATCAGATTAAGGAATAAAACAATGGACGATAAATTGATGTAAATCCCCGGTGATGATAAACAAAATTACCCCTTATTTAGATTAAAATTATATCTTTGTTTGGGCACTGCAGTTTTTACACCAGCCAATCATAGTCTCCAAAGTTTTTAGGCCAAAGCATGAAAAATCGTGATTATAAAACTTTGGATACCAGTATAATTAACAGTCCAATGTCCCCTCCCTCCCTCCGTAGTTAACAGTGACAATGAAAAACTAAAATTGACCAAAATAGAATACTGATTCTATGGAAATAGCGAGACAAATTTCACTACCAATCAAATTTCTTTCCCTTTTAAGCTTTTGAACAATTCTTTTCCCCGCAATTTTCTTAGAAACTTTAAATCTTTTCCCTTTTAGAAGCAAAGCTACTCAATAATAAGGGTACATAGTATGTATTGTACGTCCATTAAATTATCGTAAATGTAACTTTTCCTATCACAAAAAATCAAAATTTACTGTCTAATTCTAACATTGGCAAAACTAAAATAAATATAATTATTAATGCTTTTTAGGTCACTTGGGTACAGTGAAAAATAGCCTGAAACCATCTCAGAACTTAATTCAAAAAATAAAAATGACCAAAGCCATCTCAGGATCTTTTAAAAGCTTCCCTTTAGTATAGATCCTAATCGGTTCTGTTGTTACTGAGATCTCAATAGACAGACAAAAAAACTAATAGAAATGTTAACATTGCTAATGCTTCGCTAATAGCAGGTTTCAGTGCTCGATAGGAACTTTGAAGGAAAAGCACAGATTTAAAAAAATTCCAATATTTTTTGTTTATGTTGAGGTAGTCTTGAACACAATTCTCCTTGTTAATATTTCCCTATCCAATACGATATTTGAATAAAATTATTGTAAATACTGTAGTAAAATTGGATGACAGACACCAAGAAGACCAAAAATGTACGCAAGATTTAAAAGTATAAGGCCAAATAACCAATAAAATGCTGCTTCTAATATTTGGCTTTAGAAATCTGTTTGATTTGTACATTTACTAAATAGAATCTTTGTAAAACTAGAGAACAAATCCTATTAGATTATATGACACACTGTACAAAATCGGACCTTGAAATTCCCAGTTATCATAATGTCGTAAGTAAGGACAAAATGTAGGCAGGGTGTAGATACAATTGAGATTATTACTTTTCTTCGATTCACAAATTGTATAAAAACAAAAATTTATATTTAATGTTTGCTTCACTTTTTGTTACATTGATGTCATTTTAAGAAGAAAAAAAATCAGATGGATTTATCTGTAAGTTTGGGGTGAACCAACTCTCTAAAAAAAAAATTTAACCTGTCCTGTAGCAAGGGTAAACTTCCCTAAAAGATTTGAAACAGCGAACCTTTTTTCAATATCAATATGCAACAAAATTTAATTCTTGAAAATAAAATTTTATTTATTTGATTCTGTTTAAAATTATCCTTAATTTTCATATTCTTTATTAATGTTTTAATTATAAGCTTTTGTTGGTAAAAATTAGTCAGCAACAAAAGTTTAGCATTTAATTTTTAATAGATTTTTAACTCGTATAAGAGCTGAATTGTTGCGGTTAAAACCAAAACTTTCTGTAAAAATAACAACTAAAATGACAATAATATATTAAATCAAAATAATTTTTTGTAAGTAGAGGAAATGATTTTTCACTTTTCTATCGTATTGTTTAATATTTTATGTTTTAATTCAATGTTTGTTTATGATTCATAATTTTTGAATGAATAAACAATTGTTTATTGCTATGAATATAATTCCCTACTAATTGTTATTATTTTTTTGCAGAATATTCTATTGAACCTTTTGAGCCAATTATTTCCCTTGAGAATAATCAAGTGTATGGGAGTTGTTTTCTTTGCAAATAATTATTTTTTTATCAGGATTATCAATAGCCAACCTATTTTGTGAATTATATAAAAAAAGTTGATCGTTGAAAAAAATATATAATAAATATATTCATTTAATTTTGCTTTTTCAGTCAAGCTTGTAGGATAGATAGGATAAATGAAAAACAATGGTATGCCTCACCCACAAGTATGATTTTGAGGTAGTTTTTGTTTAGGTTAGGTTAGGTACTTGGTAGCCCCTTAGTCCTTGGTGAAAAATATCCCCCCTATAAGTTCAATTCTTTTGAAAAAACAGACATAAGTTTACTTAATATTTAGCTCAAAATATAAAATTTAAAGGTTAAATTATAGAGCAATTACAGTAAAAACCATTCATGAACAAAAAAAATATTATGATTAAATAAATGTTATTTACCATGAATGACTAGATTATATAAAATATAAATGGTAGAAATATAAATTAGCAGATGATAATCATAAGTTTAATAAACAGATAATAAAATCAAAACAAGGAAAAATAAAGATTAAAAGATTCAGCTAATTTTTTATAAAAGAAGAATAGCATTTCATCAATACATGCTATTGTTTAGCTGTTGAACATTCTGAAGCAATTCACTAAAGATGCATATTATTAAGTAGAATTTGACTACCTTTAAAACAGGAAGGTAAACCAAAAAAATGTCTTTGCTATCGTCAAAAATGCTACCACTTTTATGCAGAGAGGAGCTGTACATTATATTTGTACTCAAACTTTATAAATGTAATTTTTAATTCATTAAGGCTCATTAACTTTAGGTACTTTATTAAATCTTGATTGGTTGGTTCAAACTATTATTTGTTTGCTATGTTAACCTGTTATATCAACCTATCGCCAATTGTCTTATACCTAAATACCCCTACACTACTGAGTAAAAATTGTTAATATTGATATTGTTTCCGCACCACCAATTTAGGGGAGACAAGTCACAAGTGTTGTGAACAAGAATAAAAAAGGGTTCCAATCATTTTCCTATATTCTAGGTTTTAAACGTATTTATCTTTTCTAAATAGATACTAAAAATTCTCTCTTTTTCATATTAATTAGATATTCTTTTTAAAAAAGCAGGAAGCAGGATGTTTATCTCTGTGTCACACAGAGACAGACATCCTGTTTTTGTGTGTGCTTTTTTTAGGTTCAGGGAAAGTTTATTATGTGTACTTTTCTTTAACTACTAAAAGATACCTTGACAAGCTCTTGCTTTAAAAAAAATCAAATTGACCAATATATTTCTATTTCTATTAAACACTTTTGGGTAAATTTGAATTTACCGGCTGGTTTTTAGGATAGACTGCTAATTTTTTGTGAAGATACCCCACACCAATGAACATCCATTGTAAAATTTAAATTATTATGAACACTAATCATCTATTCTTAACTTTTTTGTACGACTATCCATTTTGTGCTTAGCTATTTATGAATGTTGTCATCCTTGTTTTTATTTTTTTTTATTGTAAATTTTTCTATGAAAGAATTATTTAAAAAACCGGAGTTGATATTCAAATGATTACCTTGACCGAACACTTACACAGCACAAAATATGTTCCTACGATCCTACATACTAACCAGGGAGATAAGGGATAAGACAGTGGAGATTAGAATTTGTGTTTCAACAATCCTACAGGGAGTTAAGGGATAAGACACTGGAGATTAAAATTTCATGTGTTCACAAACTTACATACTAAAGTGTAGTTGGATACACGTTTATTAAGGAATATTATAATGAAGATTAATGTTTTATGCTATCACAATCCTACACACCAAAGTGTAGTTGGATGCAGGTATTCTAGGGGATAAGACAATGGAGATTAATATACTCAAGTACTTTGATGTGGGGAGTTAAGGAATAAGACAATATGGAGATTAAAATATTTTATGTTTCTACGATCCTACACACTAAAGTATAAGATAATGGACGATTAATTGGTGTGCGTATGTTTTCAATGATGATTTACAAAATTACCCCGGTTTTACATAAAAATCTATTGGTCAAAAAACTGAACACTTCTAGTTTTAATCAACTAATCAAGATTAAATTAAGTACCCAAAGTTTTTTATGAAAAGTTACCTCCAGTGTCCAAACTTTTTCATCTATAAATTTAATCTACAAATGAGGTAATTTAATGCCAAATACACAAATCCTTTTCATTTTTCTAAAGAAGGTGTCTTAACTTTTTTGCTTTTTATTTAAAATAGCTAGTCGGTGTTTTTAGTATGTAGTAGATGTGAAAACCGATTGCCTATCTAAATTCTATGGACAATTTTACATCTACTACATAGTAAAAACACCGACTAGCTATTATAAATAAAAAGCAAAAAAGTTAAGACACCTTCTTTCTGTTTTTTAACTGGTTATATTCTAAATAAATTTTTATAATTTTATTAAGAAATTTCAAGAAATGGTTTGTTTTGTGAAAACACGAAAAGTGTGAAAAAGAACATATTTCTATTATCAAGGTCTTAGATTTTTTTGCAGAATAACTATTCATCGCATCTTTTTATAAACATGAATGCTTCTTTTTGAAACATTAATTTAAGAATAATTTCAAATTTATTCTGAAATTGAAATTAAATATTATTTAATACATTTTTAATTTGGATAAAATTAATTTTCAATTTCAGTTGAAATAAAAAATGAATTGAGAAATATATATCCTTATATAAAAGTAGCAGGATCTGTGTCTGTCTGTACCGAAAGATATCGCTATCCGCTGAACCGAAATGGTTCTATTTTACAATGCATCTTCTCATAGGTCCTGTTAAGGTTTTTTGAAGAGTTTAATCCCCCTCACCCAACAGAAAAATAATCCCCCCTCCCTAACTAAAAAAAGAAATGGGTGGGGAGAGGGGGGAGGGACGAATTTAAAACTCACCTCTTCAATTTCCCCTACAGGCCACTAGGGGCGTAGACACTAGTTTAATTATAGAGAAATGTTTACGAAACTTTGGGGACAAGTATAATTTATAGTCCAATGTCACCTCTCTCCCTGATCGACCCTGAAAACCAAAATTATGTTTGCTTTCCCTTAAAGTGACTGTCGAGGACTGACTCCCCCTTTTATTTTTAAATGTATTACAACTGAAAAAGGGGGGTTTTCCCCCCCTATGTTAACCCTTGCCGGGGTCACTATCCCTGCGTTACCTTTTCCTTGCTGGGATACCCAATATGATAACCTAACCTATCCTAAATTAATAAAAAAAAACTAAAACCTCCCCTCGCTACTTATTTTCAATTTAAATAAAATATATGGAAGGTGGGTTATGTTCTTTACAAGACAGCTTAAGGGGAAAATGCCCAATATTGCAAGTAATGTACAATGACAAAAATAGGATGATTAAAATTTACAATTAATTATAAAATTGATATCAAAAATTAAATCTATAAAAAATATATTAATTACGTAATATAAATCTAAGTCTAAACTGTACAGTTTACATTATAACAGGGAAGGAGGGGACATGGGACCACTTTCCTTCATTTAATGGCTTAAACATTGGGTTCTTAAATCTTGATTGATTTTAAAAGCCAGCAGTGATTAAACTTTTCCAACAATTATATTTTTTCTATGGTAGGGCTATTTTTCTTCATTACAGAGGCAATGTACATCAATTTGCCGTCTATTTTCTTATCATTTAAAAACCTATTAAATCTAAAAAAACATCCGATATTTTTAGGTTTAGTGCAAATAAAAAGATAGCTCATAAAGTAGTTGCGCTCTTTAAAAGTTTCAAGTTTAGCACTGCCCTTGAAATATTTGGATTATTTAAACTTTAAATTCAAAATCTATCCAAACTATTTATATATCTAAATATCCATCTATCATTGTGGTTGCAATCATAAGGTTTTTTTCAAATGTGGCCTTGAAACCGATTAATATCCCGTGGATTAGAACCGGTTCTCAGCTATACCGAAAAACAGTGTTTAGCATCGAACTACAGGCAATTTTCTCACGAATATTAAAATGAAAATTATAAAATCAATAGCCTCGACCTTTGGCCCCTTTGTTAATTAACAAGGATGACAACATCCATAAAAGCGAAGCACTGAAACGGTAGGACAAATGGACATATAGTGTCAGAACTGAATAATCAAAATATAAATGTATAAGAGTCGAAGCAAGTTTGTAAATAAATTTGTTGAAAACTGCTTTATACAGGATAATGTTTATGGACATACTTATATATTTAGGACTTGATTATAGAGTTGACTCATGAATTAATATACCAAAAATCAGATCAATCAGATGATTAGATCACATAAAAATTTGTTGTTAAAAAGTAATAAAATCAATATGTTTAAAATGGACGTACGGACATTTTGGTAATGATTATAGAGTTGCTACGCTTTCTAAATCGTACCTAACTACTA
>LS057556.1:0-10819 GCA_900241095.1 Acartia tonsa
GGGGTAAAGGTGTAGTAGGCGGAAATCATTATTTCAGACCGCTGCAAGTTTCACTTTATTTGAGAACATAAAAATCTGGTGTAAGATCCAGGTTATGATATATCCATTATATAGAAGTAATATATAATTATTCAGATAGATAGGATCTATCAAAAGGTGTGCTTTAATTTCCGCGCAAGTCTCCTATTATTTATTAAACATAAAAATCGCACATTAACACAACAAAGCAATTCAGGGATCTTAAGGGATAAGACAATGGACGTTAATCCCCAAGAATGATAAACAAATTAACTCTTGTGGTTGATGAAAATTATTGGTTGAAATATTTAGACCCTTCTAGTTTGCACCATCCAATCACGATTTTATTAAAGCATTCTAAAGAAATGGAGAATGCATAATACTATGGGTGCAAGTATAATTTGTAGTCCAATGTCCCATCTCTCCCTACTTTATATCACTCTCATTTCAATCCGACAACATCCATTATTTTCTAAAATGGAACTGTATACGTATCTATATTAAACGAATATAAACCTTATTTATTAGTAAGTTCGTTCATCCAGTAGTAGAGGGAAAAGGATGTGTTAAAGTGGGTGGATTTGGGGTATCGTTAATTCAGCCAGCTGCGATCATCAGAGTACATGAAAATCTGGTGCTATATCCAAGTAATAATATATCGACTATGAAGCGGAAGTGTGTGCACATCTAATTAGTTTCATACTGAAGTTAGGGGTACAAATCCAAGACTTACTACGTAGAAACATGATTAAAGTTTATATTTCAAATTTAAAAAACACAAAGTGACATTCAGAATAGTGATTTAATTGAATCTTATGATATGTAGGCTCGTTTATTTTTGGAAACTGAAAAAAAACTGTCTCTTTTTGCCAAAAAATTAGTATTTTTTTACTATCAATATCAATACGTCGTCTTTAAGTTTATAATTGATATAATAATTTTTCTACATAGTAAGACGTGGATTAGCGCTTCCCACCTTGATAATTATCTTTTATTCCAAAGATATAGTGTTATATACTATACATTCCAATATTTATATTTTGAGGCCGCACCCCTAGCATTTATAGGTTCTTTATTGATAGGGGTAAGGAAGGGCAGAAAAATATACTAACTTACGAAGACTTGAATTTAAAAATAAAATCCATGTCCTAAAACCATCCGGTGAACCCAATCGGTTTAGTACCTATCAAATCGAAGCTAGTAAAAGCGGTACGGATTTTGACGTCAAAAAAAATTAACCAATGAGAGGCCAGTATACACTGTAATTGACCAATGGTAAAATTTATAGTTGCCTCTCATTGGTTATTTTTTTTTGACGTCATAATCTGAGCCAGCCACTTTTGCTATCTTCTTATTAAAAGACTTTTGTGTAACCTTTCAAGGTCTGAAAGAATTTTGAGTTGATTGAATTCGTTTTAATAATTTTAGGCTTTTTATGCTTACATAAAACATCTTTAGAACCATGAAAAACTCTAATTTAAGTGATTATTGTTAGCAGGTAAAAGTTTGTGAAACATGTTAAATATTAAAATATTGAGTAACCTACAAAGTAAATATTGTAAGTACATGCATATATTATAATAATATTCAAAATAAGTGTGCTTCAAAGTGTCAAAATTCTTAGCATGAGTCTTAAGAGTGTGTAATCACTTGCGCAAAATATATTATACCTATTCTTTTATATTTGCATAAGTAGAATTTATAACAAAATAAATGGTATGTAAAACAATATATATTAGTTGCGTCACCCCTAGGCTCTAGGAGAGTGCGGCGATGGTGATGAAAGTAACCAAAATCCATTCAAATTTTAGAACTTCCCTGAAATGTACTGACCATGCGGACCAGCCATTTTAGCTTTGGTCAAACAAAAACTTTATTACTTTTTATTATAGGACATAATCTTTGCGGTTCTGGTATTTTGATACTGTAGCACATTACCGGAAAATAATGTATACTTTTTGTATACATACAGTGATTGTACATACATTCATAAATAATCACTATGCAAATTTTCATAGGAATCCCCATGTAAAACCCTGTCAAAATTTGATGTAGTTATTGAATACATACAGGCATTCTTCAGAGGATAAGAAAATAGACAATTGTCCCCCATCCAAAAACATTAATTTTATGCCATTATCCTTCCCCTGTAAGAATTAAATAATTGCAAAATGCCTGAAGATTTTGTGCTCATATATGGGCATTTCTGGCAAATCAAAGGGAGGATAACAACAAATGTCTGTAAAAATTATATAGGCCTAGGTGCAAAAAGTCATTGGTTACTGAACTTTGAGTCTACCACTTTTTTTACAAGGTAGAAGCGCTACTATAGAACTATGACTTGTCCATACATCTGTGATTGTTAAATGTCAATTGATCTAATATCTTTTTTTGGCATTACATTTATGTGCCTGAAATTTGACTAAATTTTTACTCATAAATCATTTACCTTTAAATAAATTGGACCTTAAAGTTTATTAACAAAAACTCAGGTGGGAGGTGAAATTTAAAAATGCCAACATTTTTTTCCAGTTTTTTAGGGGAGCAAAATACCTTTGGGTTATTTAAACCTATCAATTTTAATGTTATGTCATTAATTTCACTTTTTGTAGGGCTACCTTAGATACTTTATGTCCTTTTTATAGTAGCAAATCTAACCTATAATTGAGGTTTGTAAGTACGTCTAAATCTTGTTAGCTAGTCATTGGTGCGCTACGTATTGGCACAATAGTCCTTGATTCTTTGGAATCCAAACAATACCCAGTATTTAATCTATTTAATAGAAAACTCTATTTTATTTTCAACACAAAAACTGGATATATGTCAGAAACAGAAATAAATGTGTTAATAAGTAATGTACTAGAATATTATTTCACCAGAAAAACTTATTTATTGGGAAAAACTTAAAATATGATTGGAAAAATTGACTTCCCTCTGTTTTTCAAAAGAAAGTTTCATGTAGATTATAATTTGTTTCACTAAAATAAGCATAATTTAGTGGTATGTATATGAAAGAAATTTTGTAAACCGCAATTGAAAATAATAAGAATTTTGACAATAATGTAATTTAGTTATTCATAAATTAAATAATATGTTATCAATTTTCAATAACAACTATTGAATTAGACCAGTATTAATCAGTAAGCTTTGACTAAAACTAGAAGTATATCTTATTTGATACTTTTATGCTATTCTAAATGAAAATTGTTACCTATATTTTCATATATACATATTTAAAAAATTGAAAAGGTTTTATCATAAAAATTAAAGTATTACCTAATTATTTATACAATTAAAAGACAGTTATCTTTATATGTTTTGATTCTGTGTTTGTAGTTTCTTCTAACAAGTATAATTATTTTCAAAGTCTATAAAATAGCGAAGCCGCTATAATTTGTAACAATATCACTGGCTTATAGTTACAAAATCACCGGTTTGAAAAGAAAATTAATGCTTTAAGAGCACTTAACCCGTAGCGTAATCATCTGATAACTAAATTAACCCTTGATTATTAAATATTAGGTTAGGTTGAGTCAGGTTTAATAACAATAATAACAAACTAAGTATATGTATATCCATTAAGCTACCGGCGACTTATAACCACCCCCGGCCCCACCCCCTTACAATAACATTAAGACCGGCGCCCTAATGTTTACCTTCCCCTAAATGGCTTTATTGCACTAACTCTAACTTAGTGGGGGTTTGCTTGAAGGGGGTGGGGGGATTTCTCGTGCCTATCCCTCACATACAGGTGGAATTACTCCTCCCATTGACAAGCCAATTTTATACCTGCCCTATTATTACACCCCCTCCCCACTTTTTCTATGTGTATGATGATTTTATTACCCCCTGCGTCTAAATATACTCTACTCTCCAAGGATTTAAGGATGGACGAATGGATAAAAAAAATTCGATAAAAAACCTAAAAGATTTTCACAGATTTGCTTTATTATTAGAGAAACAAGGAAGAAATCAAACAAAACGGCGAAGCTTAGCAAATTAGACGATGAAACGAACATTCACAAAAAGTAGAGCTACTATATCGTGCCTAATTAGCCTGGGAATCATTATGTTTACATATTTCAGTAGAGAAATTCGTTAAATTATTGACAAATTGTGCCAAAAACAACCTAAAATATGAATTGCCATTATTTATTCAAAATCAAAATACTCTTTTTCGATAGCCATTACTAAGGTCGATTAATAAGCATCAAATAGAAGGGGTTATGGCTGACATAAGATTGACATAATTGATACGATATAATAACAAAATACAAGTATGACAGTCAACATTTTATATTTAATTTAATTATTCCCCCTATTCCAATTTTTACTGAACAAATCCCCTATCCACCTACCCAACTTTTTACCCCCTCCTACCCACAAAATTTCTATATACTGACTAATACCTATTTTTCGGCCTGTTATTTGGGGATTAAAATTTACGAGAACTCTATTATAACAGCATGATTTAGGCTTTGAACAGGCTCCTAAGGTGCTGTTATTTTATCAAGACTAAGGTTCGTGTACCACGTCAAAACCTGAAAACTCATGACAATGCTAAATATTAAAACAATGCATCACATTTTGAAAAACCCGCCATTTTTAATAGATCATGTTAAGATTCAAAATTTTGATATGTGAGTATCAACAAACATTTTCTATAATATTTATATCTTTTAAAGATCGTTAATGTTTTATATTAAAAATCCATTATATGAGGTGAAAGGAAACGTTTTACTCAAAACATATAATTATCGCACTTCCCTTTTATTTAGAAAAACTCAAAATATTGTTAAATTAAAGTCACAACAAATTAAATTACAAAGAAGAAAATATTCTATATAGATCCCTTAGAAAAACTGTATTGCCTTCAAGTAAAGAAAAACTTATTCTACACTTACAGACTGAAGTAGTCATAATGTGAATACTAAAATATAATAATAAAAAGCAATTTCTAGTCTCTAAAGGCAAGTCGACATTAAATAAATTATGATAACTTTCAAGTTTTATTAAATGGCAAGACCATTGAAATTAAAAAATTTTAGCGACTAGTGTAATAAGCAGCCCATTGTCCCCTCCCTTCCTGATGTTAATCAATATCATATTTACAGGTCTGGCGAGTTTATATTGTTTTACTTGTTAATAACAGTTATGGCATGCTTTGAAAAAATACATTCTGTCCCAAATATGATCATTTAAACTGGTAGTAAAGCCAAGGCAAAATAAATCATATTTACTTCCAATGTTAACTATTTAGAATAATGTTTTTGTCTGAAAGAAAACAGGTATGTCGCAAGGATTCAGGATTGGACCTTTAACGATAAATTTCATTAACTCCCAGTTTAAAATGCTTTTAGTAGATTGTATTTTTATGAGAGATAGATAGAAGGGGTGCAAATTAATTTCACCGCAATTTTTCTCTCCCTTCCTGGAAAATCGTCATGGTCAAAAAGAAAATGCAAGATTTAAGAAATTTGTCACTCGCGGCGAAACTTTTTTGGCCCCTGACATTTATCTACATACTTGTTTTTAGATTTAATATTAGATGGGATAGCATTTTTAGTTTTAATTTAGACATTTTTATTATCTTCATAATAATATACTAAAGCAAAGACGATAAGTTCCAAAAGTAGCAACAATTTTAAAATCTTCTACCCTCCTACTTGATGAACGAACTGACTATGTTAGCATCTGTCATAATATCCACGTATATTCTATATCCATTGTTTTATTTCCCAAGCTATCAGCTGATTTCCAATACAAAATTAGGACAGTGCAGTGTCCTAACCCTGTAGGGTGTGTTAGATATAACTCGTGCCCCCTTATTGATATAATTTTAAATATTTCAACTTTTTACCGCGTTTTCTTATAACCTTTTGGTAACCCTTTTCTATTAAACATTTCCTATGTATTTAGTTTTTCAGGATTTCCGTTTGCAATCCCCAGGGAACTTAAGGGATAAGACAATGAACGATAAAATGACGTTCATCACCAATGATGATATACAAAATTATGCCTTCTGTACATGAAAATTATTGTTTGAAAAGATAAGGCACTTGTAGTCAAAATCAATAAAAGTACAAGAATGAGATAATGTTATAAAATTTTGGGTAAAAGTGTAATTAACAGTCCAATATCCCCTCGTTCCCTGATAAATCTTGAGTTTTGCAAAATCATCTAATTTGAAAGCGGGGCTTTTAAATATGTATCTAGTGTCCGTCTGTCTGTCCTTTCGCAAAAACGGAAAGCAAAATATTATATTTAAACAGTTTCATATTAGTTTCAACTTTACAGAAGGTAAATAAATTGCGGGTTTTTTAAAGTTTTAAAGTTGCATAAAGTAAATATACAAATTGGTCTCATTTGAGAAGTGTGGTTGTTGTCATACTTGTTTTTTAAAAGATGAGCTTGTCTAATGTGATTTTCATGCAATTTTTTTCATAATCTTTCAATTAAACGCACATGACGTGACAGTTTTACGGACAAATCTAAAAAATTTACGGGCATGGAAAATTTCACTATTTCAAAAATTATTTTTAGCCCCCTCCCTCCTAAATTACAAATTAAATTAACCAATAATTGAACTAATAGATTTTTTACTGAGGGGGGGATTTTTACATACTTTCTTGCAAGTGAGAGCTATTTCCCCTTCAAATTAGTTCTAGTTGTCATTCCCAAATATGGAAAGCGGAATTCTTTAAAAAATAATTTATAAAGTTGTGTTGAAAAACGTGGGAGGATGATTTAAACTAGGTGTAAAAAATGTGTAAACAAGGATAATATCATCTATAGAAGTAACATTTACATAGCTATATGTACATTTGTAAATCGTCTTTAGTACGAAGTAATAAATAAATACATATTAACTTTTTGTCCTAAATATATTAGCGTCTAAATGGGGAGAATTTTTGATATATAAAAGTAAAAGAATAGAGGGCTAAATAAGTGAACTGTATGTCCACGGGGTGGGGACCCTGTACCGTCTTTCAATTGGGTATTTGCATATCAGCCAATATCGTCACAAATATTATCACAGCCACAAAAGAGCAAAAAGCAATTTGATAACAGACAAAAAAGGCCCCAATCACTGGAACCATGTAGTTGTCTCGGTTATACATCTATACTTAAACATTTATTCTTGAAGTAACAAAGAAATAAACCTACACTAGGTATCTTTTATTAATGATTTTTTAAAAATCTTTAAAGCATAAAGATTTCCTGGAAATAAACGCTCTAGTGTCCAAAAAAATTGAGACAATGTGAAAACAAAAGAATGACAATGTTGAATATAAACAATAAAAAATGCACAAAAAATCAAGGCTCGGCAGCCGCTTTCTTAATCAACTGACTGCAACTTCAGCTGCAGCTACTGTAATTAATTCATCAAAATCATCATAAAGTTAGTTTTCTTACATTAGATTTGATTTCAATTTTCTTTCGAAACATATTTCATGTTCGTTGCTTGAGATATCTCGCCAAAAATGTGTTGCCCCAAGTGTTAATTAGCAAAATTCATAGAATATTGTCTCTTTCTGATAATTAAATTATCAATTTTTTGAGCGTAGTATTTATACATAAAATGCATAATTTACTGACAGTATAATTTGAACTCAAATTTGCCTTTAGAAATTTTTGTTAAATTGACACGAGAATGAATGTAGAATATACGTGGATATTATAACAATTATCATAGCTTAATATACTTTAGTATAGTCCTTCTAAAAACCCCTCTAGTAATTTTAACTCACATAGCTAAATGTACAAATATGGTTAGCAAACATGGGACTCTTGTATTGGTTAGTTCGTTCATTCAGAAAGGGAGGGGATAGTGTAAGCTGTAAGGGGGTTGGAATGGGGAATCGATAGTTTAGACCGCTACGTGTTTCACTTTACTAGAGAACATAAAAGTCTGGTGTAAGATCCAAGTAATAATATATCCATTGGCCTGAGTAAAACTATTAGAGCATTTAAAAGTCAATTTAGGATAATTTAACACTTAATGACTTTATTTGCTTAATAAGGTTTAATCTAATCTAAATTGTTCATTGGTTCATTTGATTATGTCCTAAAAATTAATGTTCTTGGTGTTCTCTATAATTCACTTTCGATAATCGAACCAGATTTTAAATGATTTTATATGTAATTATGATAATCTTTGCCTTCAAAAAGAGGCAGTTGAAAGAAAAAACTAACTAACTTTAGCCTACCAATTAAGAATCCGGAATCCCCTATTAAAAAGCGGATTCCGGATTCGGATTTCAAAATTGGGCGTATTCCGGATCCGGATTGCTAACCCTAATATATTTAGAAAATAAAGACATGCGGACTTTTTCATTGACAAGGGAATCATTTTTAAAAATGTCATGATGGACGTTCAGACAATGTGATTTATAGAGTAGATGCGCTAAGTACAGATTATGATTTTTAAACTGATACATTATTTTTTACTAACAGTTTGACCCAAATATTCTTCAACATTGTGTCAGATTTTCTGACTGTTCTGGGCGTGTCAACATTCCCCAGAGTACCAGCTTCTCTGCAGGACATGGTCACACAGTACTATCCAAGTTTATCCAGGTATACATGTTATATAGTTCCATTTTCCCTGCAGGATATGGTCACACAGTACTATCCAAGTTTATCCAGGTATACATGTTATATAGTTCCAGCTTCCCTGCAGGATATGGTCACACAGTACTATCCAAGTTTATCCAGGTATACATGTTATATAGTTCCAGCTTCCCTGCAGGATATGGTCACACAGTACTATCCAAGTTTATCCAGGTATACATGTTATATAGTTCCAGCTTCCCTGCAGGATATGGTCACACAGTACTATCCAAGTTTATCCAGGTATACATGTTATATAGTTCCAGCTTCCCTGCAGGACATGGTCACACAGTACTATCCAAGTTTATCCAGGTAGGATATGTTACAAAGCTATATAGAAATTTTATTGGTGCTCTCCCTCAAAGCGCTTGTCGAGCTCTAACCTTTGACCCTTATTTTTAAAAAAATAAGAGAGGGGGGAGAGTGGGATGTCCTATGCCTAACCCCATCTTGGCCCTAACTATGCTATGGCTTTTAGCCCCAGTGGGGTGCCAAGAACCCAAAATATCCCAACTTATTCTGACATTTTAAAACGTTTAACTTCCCCCCCCCCTGTTTTAAATTTTTAAAAAATGATTGAACTTGCGTATAAATATACATATTTCTTGGAAGCTATATGGGAATTTTCAGACACATGATTACTGATAACTTTTTCATAATCACCTTCACCTTAGATAAACTTGGGCTTGTGATGAAAACCAAGCTTATTAATTTTTATTTTTAGAATGTTGAATACTAGTGTAGAAGTGTCGAGGGTCATGGCCTATATTTTTGTTCAGAACTGTCAAACATTTCTGTTTGAAGGAGAAAGAAAAGAATTTAGGTAAACTTATTATTAATGCCTGTATTAGCTAAATCGATCCACGCCGTTTACCCCATCCTCTCTCTTCTTACTGGATGAACGAACTGACCAATAATTGAGTTCCATATTAGCAATCTAAAATGACGAACATTCTTCCCCTGTCAAAATATCCACGTATATTCTATATCCATTTATTTATGAACTAGCGGCTACGCACCTAGAGTCCCCCTCCACTCATTTTTAATTTTAGTTAAAAAAATTTTAAAAAAAATATTTTCGGGGAGGGGGATTTTTCATTTTTTGGGGGATTGGGGATGTTCCACCCCCCAAGAAAATAGTTATAAACCTTCCCGGGACTTATGAGAAGCTACCCTGTTAAGGAGAACCCGATCGGTTCAGCGGTTAGCGAGATCCTTCGGTACAGACACACAAACATACAAACACACAAACACACAGACATCCTGTTACTTTAGTATAAGGATTGGATAGGTAAGCCACCTTACTATGCATACGTCTTCTTTCTGTATCTATCTTTCAATATATCCATCAATCCATTTATCTAAATATTATTGTATTTATCTGTCTTTCTCTTATGTATTTAACTCCGGGATCTAGAGGAATAATACAATGGACGATAAATTTATATACATCCCTAACAATTATAAACAAAATGTTTCTTTCTGTAGATTAAATTATTGGTTGAAAAGTTTGGATACTACTGGGGTGTCCAATGTTTTTATATTCCAATGTCCCTTTCCTCCCTTATTCAACTTGATTACCACAGACAAATAATCTGTATTAATCTCATCACCGGGAATTAATTACAGATAAACATTTACCCAGGGAAAAAGGAATAGGACAATGGTCAATAAATTATTTAGCCCATAAATAATCTGAAAAAGACAGGACTCAAAGTGTACAGATATTACATAACGATAGTTATTGCTAAAGTCCCTATAAAAAATGGCATCATAAATGATTAACGATTTTACCATTGCATAGGTCAATATCAATGTATACTGCCTATCATTGGTCGTTTTGTATGACGTCTCTTATTTATAGGTACTATAAGCTGTTTCGATAATGCACGAAAAAATAACTAGTGCTACGTAGATTTTCCCTTATCCTTTATATAATAGCACAAACATATACTTTTTAGTTCACCCGTTTGGATGAAACCAGATTTTGTCTGTTTCAAAGATTCGATTCCAGGATAGGATAGGCCACTAGAGGTTAGGGGCTTGATCAGCTGGAAATTTTTAAATAAAAATAAATATATGAAACATAAAGAGAAATATAAAATGATTTAAAATTATGGCCATAACATGAAATGTTTCCCCTCTATGCTGCTTTAAAATGCATTAATTTAAATAAAGTGTTTTCACG
>LS057557.1:0-10819 GCA_900241095.1 Acartia tonsa
GTTATCAGGGATGCTGTCACCTACACTGAACACGCCAAGAGGAAGACTGTCACCGCTATGGATGTTGTCTATGCCCTTAAGAGGCAAGGCCGCACCCTGTACGGATTCGGAGGTTAAACTTACTGCTCATCGGAAACAACAAACGGCTCTTTACAGAGCCAACCATTTTTATCTCGAAGAGAAATTCTTGTAACTATTATCAAATTTTATCATTGCAATTAGTGTGCCACATTTAAAAACTAAGTGTTAAAACTTTAATTAAGCTATATTTTACAGTGCAACTTCTTTTAGGTCATCCGAAGGTTTACAACTATCGAGCCTAGTAGAAAATGGCACTTCCTCCCCACAAATAAATTTAAACTAAAAGGTCCTTCTTTAACTGATAGCTCTTAGTCTCCTCGTTAATTTAATGTGACGTTAGAGTTGTACCATCGTATTCAAACTTTGCATGGTGATTACTGTAGTAGTTAGGTACGAGTTAGAATGTCACGTTCGTTCAATAATCATTTTTAATTTTTTTGACAACAATTTTCTGCATGTGATATCTATAATACAAAGTAGCTTGAAGTCTGTCTGAAGCTTAAGATCTCGGTAACCACTGAACCGATCGGATTCTACTCTTCAGGGAATATATCTACTGGTTTTAGGCTATTTACTTGGAGGGGTGGGACACCCCCAACCCCCCCCAAAAACAAAAAAGATCCCTCCCCAATTTTTTTTGTAGGAGATATCCTTAGTCCTTTTTTTTTGAAAAAGATTTTCTTGGTCCTTTTTTTTTAATAATTCCACCTTAACTTTTTTTTATCATTTCTTGGGGCAAAACCCCTAGAGGATAGGGGCGAAGCCGCTAGTTATTTTATAATCTATCTTACAAATGTTAGTATGTCCTTAGACAGTATTCTGAGTTTTAGCAATTGTGTTAAGACATATTCAGTTCTGACACTTTACAAAAGTTAATGTTCGCTTGTCCTAGATTAGAATGTTTGTTTTTTTTAAGTTACCAATTAGCAATAACATTTAGTGTACAATTTACTAATACTTAGTCCGTTAGTCGATTTTGTGATTTTCTTTTCCTTCTCCATGGAAGGTTTAAAACTATTTTGGATGAGGGTATATCCAACATTAATCGACTCTAGAGGCGTAGCCGCTAGTCATAATGAAACTATGTAAAAATATGTCGTGTGTAATGTGAATTTATTTAATCCCTGAAAATTTCAGCCGTCTATTATGAATGGAAGGGGATTAAATCACGAAAACTTAAAAATGTAGGAAATTCAGCACCCCAATTAACAGACAGATGGACAAATTACGTTTCACCCAAAGCGTTACGGACGGACAGACAAGGTGGATTATAGTGTAGCTTCGCTCGTAAAACTAAATTTTCTTAGCAATTTGATAACTTATGCCTTAAAAAGTTGTTTTATTGAAGACAAAATTAACAAGACATGCTTGTGACAAAATGAGTTTAAATGCATATAGCTGCCAAATGGCTGAGGTGGATACTTAAAACTTTGTCGACCACTTGAAGTCTTGATAGGTTTCGTGATTATATATGTTACGGGAAAAAAATCATTCTTAAAACAATTGTCTTGAAGTCTAGGTCTTCGAAGACAACACTTCAAGTAGCTAGTTGAAGAGGTCTTCGAAGTGTTCTGATTTTACATCGTGTAGTGTTTGTATGTTATGGATTATATGTCGTCGTTATGTTTTTTTTTCTAACAAAAAATTGCGGCATTCCGTGCTTCGTGCGTGTGTGTGTTCGTGGGTGTGTCTAGAATTACAACAAATAAAGTTTTTGGCGGTGGGATATTTAACTAATTATTACTTAGTTATACTTAAACATTATTTTGTGTTTTAAGTTTGTAAAATTAAATAATGCAGCATCTAGAACTGGATGCGATGATATACCGGTTAGTTGAAGATGTTTAGTGCAAGAAAATATTAAGAAACAAAGAAAATCAAATTAAATAATTATAATTGAACAAGAGTACAGACAATGTATAATTTTCATCTTGATATTAATATGTAATGATTAAGATGAAATTTATAATTGTTTATGCTTTTGATTTTCAACATTTTTAGGTATGAATTGTGAAAAAAAGGTTGAATAAATTTTAAAACCATTTTAAAAGAATTATTCCTTAATATAAAATCAGAAAATGATTTAGATTAAGTATTAGTTCACATTCTTCATGGTTTTAATTTATTTCTAGATGAAAGAAAAAAGAAGAGCCTATTAAAATATTAAAAGTGTTAGATATTATTTTTATAGATTCTGTATATAATGCTATATTGTTTATTTTATTCATATTGTTAATATAATTTTTTATTGTTTCTATGATATTTAATGTATTACTAATATAGTTGGTTGTTCAAACTTTTAAATTTGGAATTGTTTTACATTTTAATTAAGAAAAAATATAAGTACGAAATAGGTAAAAACAGTGTTGTACACAGGGTTTGGCCAGGGGGTTATGGATGCTTCGGGGGATGAAAAAAAGAGAAGGCAAACCTACCTGATTCTAATATTAAGGGGGCTGTTAACACCCCTATGCATGCTTATGGGAAATAAGCAAAAAGGGGAGGGAATCAAAATCGCGTGTGCATGGATTTGCCATTTGGGTGCAGAGGGGGGGGGGTGAGCTTGAATGGGGTTTAATAGGGGAAGGTATTTCTATCCAATATGAACAATTACCCCTACAATTTCACTATTTGAGTATGTTGCGTATTTTAAAACTATGTGTTAATTCTTGTCTGTTTATTTTTGTTATTGATGGATTGAAATTTTCTTGAAAGTTTGTGTACACTATTTTAAATTTCTAAACTAATTATAAATCACAAAACTTCTTCCACACCACTTGAAGACTCAAGTAGCTGTTATTAAGAAGAGGTAAAAATCTAACCTCGAGTCTTCGAAGACTCAGTCGTCGAACGTGTCTTCAAGTATTTTTAATGTTTTTAAGTATCCACCTCCGGAGACGTGCTTTAAAACAATAACAAGCCAATTTTTGTTTATACTTTCGGCCAGCACCATCTTTGGTAATGAAAACTCATGTTTTGCTTTGAAATGTGTGTTAGCTGTGCTACAAATTCCCTCGAATGCTTCCTGGCTTGATGTGTGCAAAGACTAGGTAAGAATTCTTTTCGCGGCAACTGTGAATTTGAATTTTGAATGACTTTTTTGGTTTAAAAGAAATTGCAATTATTTTCTTTAATTTTCAATGAAAAGACCAATTTAAAACTGAATTATTTTTATGTACGAATATCTTAAAATACATTTATAATGATTCTATTCAAAAAATATTAATTTCTATTATGTTTTTATATGCATTTAAGCAGATTTTGATATTTTTCTTTCTGTCTTAATTTTTAAAATCACGAAACCTATCATAATGAATTTTTAAAAATTAATTTCTTTTCGAAGCTTATTTTATTTTTGAATTGATATTAAAATTATGTATTAATTTTATTTATATGTTTCAGAAAAACAAGTTTCATGGTATTCAATAAATACTCATTAGTAACTCTGTCTAATTGTACACTGGGGAAGTAAGAGGATGTCTGCTCTATTCGAGCTTAAGATCTTGCGGACGGCCATGCGTGACCGCATTCCGCGACAAAATTAGTTGCAAGTATGATGACTAGTATGAACTTTCTTTATACAGAGCACATAGTGTGAGAGAAAATTAGTTGCAAGTATGATGACTAGTATGAACTTTCTATATACAGAGCTCATAGTAAGAGAGGAAATTAGTTGCAGGTATGATGATCACTATAAACTTTCTTTATACAGAGCACAAAGTATGGTAGGAAACAGGGATCTAAAGGGATAAGACAGTGGCCGATAAATTGATGTATATCCCCAATTATTATACACAAAATTACCTCTTCTGTAGATTAAATTAGTGGTTGAAAATTTTGGACACTCAACTAAATGAATCATTGAATCAACCAACCAAAATTCACTAAAGTCCCCAAAAATGTTAAACCAGCGAATAAGAAAACATTATTGTAAAACATTAGGAACTAGTGTAATTAACAGCCCAATGTCCCCTCCCTCCCTGGATAGGAAATTAGTTGCAAGTATGATGACCACTATGAACAGCTGTGCATCAAAATTACTTTTATTCCAACAAATCATGAAATTCGCATAAATTCTAAACTTTGGTCCAGGTTTGGTTGATCAATATTTTGTTTTTTGGTAATTTTAGGTTATGTAAGTGTATCTAAAAATTGTAGGTGTTTACAAGACAACAAAAAAAGTCAATCCTTACAATAAAGTAAAATGATCTCTTGTTAGTCTGTCTGTGTGCACTGAAGGATCTTGCTGAACCGATATGGTTCTCCTTTACAGGGTAGCTTTTTATCCTGGGGGAGGATACCACCAGACTTCCAAGATAAATCGGCCATGGAACAAAATCAACCCTCCAAAAATAAGGAGTTTTTTTTTATTTTTCCTATTTAAAACTGAAATTAATTTTGTCAAAATAGTATTAAATATTTTGTTGAGTTATATGTGTATGAAAAAAATTACTGCAAAATATTGATCCTCCATGTTTCTCCTGTTGAAAGTTATTCCAACTAACGGATTGGCACAAATTATGATTCTGCAAATTCAAAATAAAACATCCCTTTTTTCAGAAGCGCAGCTACTCTAAAAATAAGATTTGTTTTTTAAGTCCAAACGTCATTATTTCAGTACAACCAGGTAGGTTTTTTGACAAATCTAGTTAAACATAAATTGTTAATGTAGTAAGTGTATTTTGTATGAAGCTTAAGATCTCAATAACTACTCAACCGATTGAGTTATCCAGTTTAAGGAAGCTATACATAGGTCACGGGATGGTTTAAACTTATCCAATTTCAGATTTAATCGTTGGTTTTAGGCTATTTTGTCTGCCCTCTTATCCCTTAAAATACAGAGGCCCTAAATGCAAGATAACTTTGTTTTATACATAATAATACATTACAGTTCTTTTCTGATCAACTGTTTTTAGCTTGTTATTAATGCGCTACTCTCTGACATACTTGTTTTATATTCCTATTTTTACATAAACAAGGACATTTATTTTGCATAGCAATAACACTTTTATATTCAAAATTATTTTGTAATTCTATTTTTTTATTTTTAAATTGCCTAAAGTATTTTTTTTCATATTTCTATTTGAATACTTGATTTATTTAAGTTAGAGGTTACCTCGTATGGGCGAGGCTGCCATCCATGACACTATAACGTAAGATCCATGACACTATAACGTAAGATCCATGACACTATAACGTAAGATCCATGACACTATAACGTAAGATCCATGACACTATAACGTAAGATCCATGACACTATAACGTAAGATCCATGACACTATAACGTAAGATCCATGACACTATAACGTAAGATCCAACAACCTAGAATAACTAAGGAGAGTTGAGTTTTGTCTGAAATATCTGGGGCTTTAGTTAAAGTAACATTAACAGACAACTTTTTGATTGCATTACCTTTATTTAGAATTACTAATTATGCATGATAATGAGATGCATCCAAGGCATAACCCCTATCCTTGCTAATATTGCCAAACGCTATTCATAGCAGTAGTAAGCACTTTTTTATCGTCCCTAGTATGACGCAGTTCATGACACATCTTCGCCTGCAAGCCGACACTGTATAGATTACGCTAATACTGCGAGTAAGTTATATTTTAATATTGTATATTTCATACTTTTTTACAATATCGTTTTTTGCACTTCCTTTTAAAAGCGAAGCTTATTTATAATCAGGGACTGTCCGTACGTCCGTAAGTCATAACTCTTTTCGTTGATTTAGACATGTTAGAATTGTACTATCAATTTTAACTATCTATTTAAAACTTTTAAATGTTGTATGCTATAATAATCCTATATATTTGATTTGTAATATTTTTCGTCTGATTTATGGAACTTTGGTTTCATGGATGTTATCATCCTTGTTTTGTTTTGTTTTCTTGAATATTGCAGCCTATTCCAAGCTTAGTTTTTGTATAACATCAGGGATCAAAAGGGATAAGACAATGGCCGATAAATTTATATGAATCCACAATGGTGTTATACAAATTTAATCCTCCTGTAGATTACAATTAGTTGTTGAAACATCACTTTGACACTCAACTTAATAAACCAACCAATCAAACCTTTATCAATATCCCAAGGGTTGTTAAGCCAACGAATAAGAAAATGTTATGCTAAAGCTTTGGGGACTATTGTAATAAAACGCCCATTGTTCCATCTCTCTCTTGCCTCTCTCTCTGCTTATGCTTGGTTTTTGTAAAACATGCATCAAATAAACGCAAAACAAAGACAGAAAACAAACAATTTTCTTACCCTTATATAGATACACACCCCGCTGATGTATTTCTTTGTGAGAGGGTTAATTTTCTTACCCTTATATAGATACACACCCCGCTGTTGTATTTCTTTGTGAGAGGGTTAATTTTCTTACCCTTATATAGATGCACACCCCGCTGTTGTATTTCTTTGTGAGAGGGTTAATTTTCTTACCCTTATATAGATACAATTACACACCCCGCTGTTGCATACATTTTCTTCAGAAAGAGAGAAGACAATGGGATGTTTATTACACCAGTCCCTAAAGTATTGTAGTAACGTTTTCCTGTTCGTTAGCTTAACAACTTTGGGGACTTTTAATAAATAATGAATTTCATTAAGTTGAGTATCCAAACGTTTAACCTATAAATGTCATCCACGAAAATGAGAATTTTGTATATCATCATTAGGGATGTAGCTTGTACATCAATTTATTGGCCATTGACTTATACCTTCATATCCCTGTATAGATACACACCCTGCTAATGCATTCCTTTCTTAGTGGGTGCGTTATTTTTCTGTGTTAGGGAATGTTAAACACCCCGTGGAAATAACTTTAAATAACCGTATTGACAGTTATTAAAACACTTTATGCAAGTAACATTATGTCTGTAGCGAGGATTTCCTTTCCAGCGAAGCTTCCTATAAGCTTATATATGAGTTAGGGCTAATTTGAGGGAAAAACCTAATACCTCAACCTTTCAAAATAAAATACCCTACACCTTACCGTTTAAAACTTGGATGTTTTGTTCGAAACAGACGGACAGTTGTGCAACATTCTATTTTTTTGTAGATTATGTGGATATAATGTTTCGACCAATAGGTGAATGATTGCGGGGTGTGCATTTACCAAATGGAAAACAATCACTTCCTTATGATTGATTTCACTTTTTACATATGTTTTTTTTAGTACCGTAGCTAATCTATAATTCATTTTGTCTGTTCGTCCGTAACGCAAGGGGGAAATTGTGAATTTATCGGCTGCTATTAAAGATAGACTTCTGATTTGTAAAGATACCCCTTGCCAAAGAGCATCCAGTAAACAATTTAATTTGTTCAGTTAGTCTTTCAGACATGCTACAAAAGACAATAATGTTCATTTTTTCGAATGTTTTGTGGTTTTTTTGTACTTCGCTTATTATGTTTTCATCATTGTAAAAATTTATAACTTACGTATTTTACGTTAATTGAATAGCAAAGATGAGATTTCTGTAAAAATTGGGCTGTTTATGTGATTTAAATGTAGTTGCCAGGCGTCTACAGGGATAAGCAATGGCCAAATAATCGATGTAGATCTCCGATGATGATACACACAATTACTCCTTCTGTAGATTTAAATTAGTGGTTAAAACGTTTGAACACTCAACTTAATAAACCAACCAATCAAAATTTAGTAAATGGTAAATGTCCCTAAAGTTGGTACCAACCAATAAGAATACGTTATTGTAAAACTTTGGGGACTAGTGTAATAAACAGTTCATTGTCCCCTCTTTCTCTGAAAATCAACTAATATTTTATATTTGAAAAAAAGTAATTATAATATCAATAAAAAACATGAATATGAAGTAAATAAAAAAAACCTAGAACAAGTAGTTCTTACTTTACAAGTATTCTACAAATATAAATAAAGAAGGTGTTCTTTCGATTCCGCACAAGAATTAGGTAAAACAGAACAGCCAATACGTCAATATATAAAAGATTTACCTAGCAAAATCTAGCTATTCTGTCCATTACCAAGCGAAATCTCACAAAATCTTGCAAAATCTAGCTTTTAAGTCAATTACCTAGCAAAATCTCACAAAATCTTGTAAAATCTAGCTTTTCTATCCATTACCTAGAAAAATCTCACAAATTCTTGTATAATCTAGCTTTTCTGTCCTCTACATTACAAAAAAAAATTGTTTTAATATCAATAAAAACATGAATCATTTAATATGAATTAAATAAAAAAAACATTAAACAAGTAATTCTTATTTTACAAGTATTCTGTATTTTTATTACATTACACTAGATCCCAAAGCTTTTAATAACATTTTCTTAGTAATTGGCTTTACAACTTTAGGGACTTTTACTGAAGTGTTACAAATTTTCAACCACTAATTTTAATTTTATGTTGCATCATTTGGGATGTAAATCAATTTGTCGGCCATTGTCTTATCCCTGTAGATCCTTTTAGATAAAAATTGCAATGATATATTACCCAAAAAATCAAAATTTGACATTATTGTCATTTGATTTTCTGCTTTTTACTAAAATAAACAAATTTTTCTGTAAATACAATGTATATTTAGTAGGAAATGATGTGACACAAGAAAATAAATAAGTTTTGATTAGTTTTGGAGTAAAACTAATAATAAAAAAAAAATATGTCTAAGGCGCATTTTGTTAAAATATTTTGGCGGATTTATATAATCTAGTTTCGCTTCGAAACCAATTAATATCAGCTGGAATAAAACTGTTTCTCAGCCATATAAAAAAATCATGTTTAGCATCGAATTACAGATAATTTTCTACAAATATCAAAATAGAAATCATTAGAATCAATACAAATTTTTCATTTCAATATCTACGGAACGCTTTTTATCTTCTAATAATGCTAATTCTACTTGTAAAAGTTAAAGTGAGGATGAATGAAAAGAAAATAATCGATTCCAGCTACATTTTATAAATAATCGATTCCAGCAACATTTCATCTCCTAATAACGCTAATACTACTTGTAAAAGTTAAAGTGGTGATGAATAAAAAGAAAATAATCGATTCCAGCTACATTTTATAAATAATCGATTCCAGCAACATTTCATCACCTAATAATGCCAATGCTACTTGTAAAAGTTAAAGTGGTGATGAATAAAAAGAAAATAATCGATTCCAGCTACATTTTTAAAAATAATCGATTCCAGCTACATTTTATAAATAATCGATTCCAGCTACATTTTATAAATAATCGATTCCAGCTACATTTTATAAATAACCGATTCCAGCAACATTTCATCTCCTAATAACGCCAATATTACTTGTAAAAGTAAAAGTGGTGATGAATAAAAAGAAAATAATCAATTCCAGCTACTTTTTTTAAATAATCGATTCCAGCTACATTTTATAAATAATCGATTCCAGCTACATTTTATGAATAATCGATTCCAGCTACATTTTTATAAATAATCGATTCCAGCAACATTTTATAAATAATCGATTCCAGCAACATTTCATCTCCTAATAACGCCAATACTACTTGTAAAACTTAAAGTGGTGACGAATAAAAAGTAAATAAAACTCTAACATTGATGTCTAGTCAAAGTTACTATAGTTTTTTAGTGACGAAGCTACTCTATAATTTACTCTGTATGTACGTCCGTCGGTCTGTATTGTTGATTTGGATATGTTATTTTCTTGGCTCAAAGTTTTTGTAAAGATTTCTCATTCAAATGAGCAACCAGTCAGGGATTTAAAGGGATAAGACAATAGACGATAAATTTATGTACATCCCCAATGATGATACACAAAATTACCTCTTCTGTAGATTAAAATTAGTAGTTAAAATATTTGAACACTCAATCAAATAAACCAACCAATCAAAATTCACTAAATTCCCCAAAGGTATTAGGCCAACGATTAGAAAACGTTATAATAAAACTTTGGGGACTAGTGTAATAAAACCCCATTGTCCCCTTTTTCTCTCTCTCTTTCTGATACAATTTACTTAATCAGTCCGACTTATGCTTCAAAATAAAACATTAGAACACAATTGAAAAGCATCGGAATTTTTTTACAATAAATTTATTCTCAATTTACGACAACTGAACACCTGCTCTTCAATTTAATTTGTTCGTAATTCCATCCATGTTCTTTTTGTGCTTCGCTACTTATAGATGCTGTGTCATTCTTGTTTTATGATTATTCTAATTTTTACATATACTTCATAGTTTTACTAATTATATTTTTTGTTATTTTCATAGTTTCCTGGAGATTAGGAATAGTTATTTATTCCGTCGTATTATAGAAAGCTTTCCACAGATATTAAAAAAATGAAAAGATTAAAACTAGTTTTGTGAGACCCGAGTGCCTGATAGCTCGGGTTAACAAAACTGGTATTAATTTCAAGATTTTTATTTTAATAGTCGCAAAAAGTTTTCTATAATACTATGCTAAACATGATATAAACTGAGAACAGGTTCTAGTCCAGCTGATATTAATCGGTTTCAAAGCCATACTTAAAATATTTTTAATGGCTTTAATGTAGATTTTTAGATTTATATAACAGAATATCATTAGTGATAATTTAAACGTATCAGGCATCTAATAAAGCAAATTAATCCTTATATTAAAGTCACAGGATGTTTCTCTGTATAACTGTGTGTAGTAAAGAATCTTGTCTGTTGCTTAACCGATATGTATCTCCTTTACAGTAAAGCTTATCATAGGTCCAAAATCAATATATTTTTCAATTCAACAATGAGAGTCCCT
>LS057558.1:0-10819 GCA_900241095.1 Acartia tonsa
TTTAGGTTCAGATAGTTGATGGTGCCTTGCTTCACAGCAAGAAGAACGGAGATGGTTATGTTGACAACTCAGCCAAGATGGACAAGATCTTTGCTGGCATTGAAGCAGCCATGTAAAGCATTCCAATAATACAAGGTATTACAATTACTTGTTCAAATTTGTTCAAATGAGTGCTCAGTAGCCTCTCATTAGTAGAGTGGCTTGGCTGTTGAATTGTTAGTTGCTAGAAAGAAAAATTATTCCTTTTTTAGTTTTTATGGCTAGATTTACCTCAATATTATTTCTTAGTAGCAATAGCTGCCAATGCAAATAAAAACATGCCCTATAGTTAGGAGAATCTCCACTTTCAAAATCACATCTATATAATATTGATAACTTCTGAAAAACTCCAAAATTTGCCAACTGAATCTTTCATATATACTGACAACAGACTAACCCTAGTTATAGGGAAGCTTGTGCTAGTGAACGTGTATAAATTGATTTTAATTTTTAGACAAAGACAGTAAAGTATGAGAAGAGGAGCAATGATGGAAGAATCTAAAACCAGTTCATCTGTGTGGATTCTACTTGATGAGCTATCTTCAACCTTGCATTTTACTGTCCTTGTTAACCCGCAATTCTAAAATAAATAATTAAAATCAATATTTGTGTTTATAATTTATTAGTAAGTAGGTATGTAATATATTGTTATAGCTAGAATTTGCTTAATCACAGATTTTTTTTATAAAATAATATTTTTGCTTATAAATCACTTTTGTTTAGATAATAACTAACTTTAATTGATTCAATATCAAAGCTACTCTGCATACAAGCCATGGGTTAAGTAAGGTTTGTCTTTGATTAAGGTAATCACAAAAATACAAAAAAGCATGTTGGAATGGAGTGCTGCGCTACTTTTTAATGATTTAATCCTTGTTCAAATATTTAGATTTTTAAAACAACCTTAAATAAGATTTTAACTTGATTATATAATAATTAAATTCTAAAAGAAATACATAGTATCAAATAATATCAAACTAATTTTAACATAATAATAAATGAGAATTAAATGCTGTTTAGTTTAAATATCACATGGTATGTTATGACAAAATGGCACATCAAAATTTTAAATACCTACTAAGTTTGCATTTTTAGTTTTGATGTTCAGAGATTATTGGCAATTTTTCTGTAGTGTATTTTTAATGGCGGATTGATTTTATTTCTAGATTTAGTTCTTTAGATTGTTTAAATCTTAAATATCATTTTCAAAGATAAATAAGCAAATTAGATTTGGTCAAATAAAAGCTCAATACAGTGTTAATAAAGTATAAAAATAACAAGGATGACAACAACCATAATTGGCGTAGCTCAAAAATTATGGAGGATTTAGCGCAGTGTCATAAAAAACATTAAACTAGATAAAATAAATCACAAAAACTGTAAGATCTAGGAATTGATCTAGCACCGCAATTAATAGACATATTCTAAATGAAACTTGGTGAAAATATGTAGAATGTGAACTTATTTAATCCTTGTCTATCTTAAATAGGAGCCGAAAAAATCACGTTTCCCTTATAGCGTTACGGACTGAAGGACGGACGGATGGACAAAGTGGATTATTGAGTAGCTTCGCTACTAAAAATGTTAAGTAATCGCTTACGAAGCAAGTTCTCTTAAATCAATTTGTTTTTACTGAAGAGTTTTCCAAACAATAACTCTTCTATCCTCGCCGCCAGAAACCAGAATTGCTTTGCTGTCAGCTGTAGGACTTGTAGGACCCGGTGCTCGGGTTACACCTGAATAATGGAGTAATTAAAATGATTAAAATCACAAACACATAAAGGGTACAATGGCCTTCGCGCGAGCAAGTGATGTAATTTGTTAAGCAACTTCTTCCAGCTTTTTATAGTATGCAATGCTATTTTTTGTGACATTTGACATAAAGAACTCAACAAAACATTTGATGCTACTTAGTCTAAAATCTCTAAACACTTGAAAATATTTTATCTTAAAAACGTGTTTACCTTAATTTTTTATTTAACTAATTCTAACCAAACAAGTAAATACTAAGTAATAACTAAGGTTAAACTACCTATCCTTTCCCAAAAGTTAATAAGTAAAAATAAGTAGAATTTTGCATATTTTTAGATAAGAAAAATATCAAATTCTTGCATAGCCCAAGTATCTTGTTACAAACCCAACAAAAAGAGTATAAAGTATTCAATTTACTTTGTCTGAATGGCTTGTCTTTATTTCTTTATACTAACCAATATCAAATGTAATATAAAATTTTTTTTGATTATATTTTTACACAAATAAATGATTTAATTTTCGTGACGTGTCTTGTTTGTGTGTACCTGGATTCATGACTAAGCTGGTGACACGGCCAGTGTGGGCCTTTGGTTCTTCCCAGATCTTAGCATTGTCAAATAGGTTCCAAATCTAAAATTATAAAAAAAAATAAATGTTCGTCGAGTTGTTCTGCAGTAATAGGTTTTATTGAAATCAAATTTAGAATTTCTATGTATTATTATAGCCTGATTTCCATCTTTATTTACCTGAATAGATCCTCTACCTCCCCCAACTATAGCCCGATTTCCATCTTTATTTACCTGAATAGATCTTCTACCTCCCCCAACTATAGTCAGATCTCCATCTTTATTTACCTGAATAGATCCTCTACCTCCCCCAACTATAGTCAGATCTCCATCTTTATTTACCTGAATAGATCCTCTACCTCCCCCAACTATAGCCTGATCTCCATCCCACGCTAAGGCTGTCACTTCTTCTCCAATATCTCTCCTAGTTAAACAAATAAGTGAATAAAGAATCATAAAGGAAAAGATAGTTTTTTTTGGAAGTGACATTCTCACATGTTCTCATTTTTCTTTTTGTGATAAATTTTTTTTTTAAGAGGACTTTCTTTATTTCTTACCTGAAAACAGAAGTGCCAGTCTCCAGATCATGAACCTGCAGAAGAAAATCAGATCCTCCAGTTAATATTCTATTTCCATTCTCATTAAACAATACACAGTTCACCTACAAGTTTAATACTGAGTGTCATAATTTGAATATTTTAATTCTTAAAAGTGAATCATAAAAGTTAAAAATAAACTAGTGATTTTTTAATTTTGCAATAAGAACAATTCAAAGAAAACATAAGTTTGTTGTTCTAGTCATTTTAAATAATTTCTATTAGCTTAAAATACAAAAAAAATATAGTTCAAACCTGTCTTTTGTGGGCAGGAATTTGTTGTGAGAGGCTAAACCTGCCTCCCTCTAACCTCCAGATGTAAACTTCCCCTTCCCTAACATAGAAAACTATAGAATAAGTGACAGGTTACTTATCTTATCAACTAAAATAGTCATCATGGATAGACAGAAGCTTATTGTACTCTTAAATTAATTGTTTTGATTGGTTGGTTTATTAAGTTGAGTGTCTAAACGGTTCAGCCACTACTTGTAATCTACAGAAGGGGTAATTTTGAGTGTTAACATTGGGGATGTACATCATTTTATCGGCCAATGTCTTATCCCTTTAATTCCATGATCTATCGACGCTCCAATTAGTAACTTAGCTATACCATATATGCTCCTCTGGAGTCTGGACGCATACAATATTTATCATGAAAACAGCTGCTTTTATAATTCTATAGTTTATGTTTCCTGCTGCCACCGGCGACCCAGCCACATCCAATATCATTGACCGACTCATCCAGGTCTGTCTGGTCGGTATCACCACATCCGTCTGGCTCCACACTAAGCTCCGACTTATAAAAAATGCAATTTTTCTTTTTTTTCTATTATATAAAATACAAAGGTTTTTTTTCTGAAGCTTTAGATTATATTATCTACCAAACTGATTAAGTTCTCCTTTACAGGTAAGCTTAACCGAGGTTCTGGGATGGTTTTAGGCTATTTAATTTTTAGATTAAAGTCTTGGTAGGTATGGTTCTAGGCTATTTTTCTGCCCATCCTTCCCCTTTGAGTACAGAGTCCGTAGATAATAGGGACGCAGCCACTAGTATGTTAATAAATTGGATCCATATTACTTTTTTTCCAGGTTTAGAACAGTCTCTTTAGTTTCTTGGATCAATAATAAAAACTACTTTATCTCTAAGCACAGAGTAACAGCTTTTCATGCTTGAACCTTTTCAGTCTTTAATAGTTTTTGAATAGAAAGCAATGTTTTTGTAGTTTTTTTTCTTTCATAAATTTCAACTTATTTTAATATAAAAAAAAACTTACATCGTCTAAATTTGTATTGTCAGGTGATGAGATTTCATCATACAAAATATCAACACAAGTTACTGCAGATCCTAAAATAATACCCATATATGATTATACAAAATCTTAAAAATATTCAATTTTTCTTGACTTTTCCTAGAATGCTGTTACTACTTAGAGATTGTAAAGAAGAATCTTATTTTACAAACGTTATTGATTAGGAAATTATTAGAGAAAAGAATAGTTTACCTAGACTAAGCTCATACAATGCCCCACTTCCGTCCAGACCTTCTCCCTTGTCACACAACCAAACTCGTATCCTACAAAAACAGATCAGAATGTCATAATATAGAAACTTTTCTTTGAAAAGGTATATGAAATGATTTAGAGTTATTCCTATTGCAACTTTTATTAATTTGGAAGTCATTTCAAATTTTATACTACCTTCCATCCCAGCCGCCACTGGCAAGCCTGCCCCCCGACCAGGCTAAACAGCTGACTGCATCACTGTGCGCGGGAACAGAGGGTGCAGCCATTGCTGTGTACACGTTGTAGCTCAAAATGGTGCTGTCCCAACATCCTAAAAAAATATTTTTTTTACTTTAATGCTCATTCCACACACATCTTTTTAAAAACAAGGCTTTTCTTTAATTATGGTCGGTCCGTCCGTCACGTCGATTTCAAACTTTTGCATGATGATTCCTATAACAAAAAGGTACGATTTTGACAAAAAACATCCACTAAATTTCTGCCAGTTGTAGAAACGGCGACGTCCATTTAGGAAGTGTATCAACTCTTTAATAATTACCAGAAAGCCCGTACGTCTATTTAAAACATGCTGACTTTTTACTTTTTTGACAACTAGATTTTGTATGTTATCTTATTCATCTGATCTTTGGAATAATGATTCCTATTACCCCAAGGTATAATGTTATGATCGAAGCATCTTTGTAATCAAGTCTTTAAAAAGTAATATTTTCTTTAAACAGTATCCTGTAGTAAAAAAGTTTTGCAACAAATTTACTTAAAAATTTTTAGAATTCCGTTCTGAGACTCAACAAGTTTAGATGTTCTTTTTTCCTACCATTTTAGATCTCCGCTATCTATTCAATTTTGTTTTAAAAAACCTAAATGTCGAACCTAAAAGCATAGAATTTGACTTGTGAGGGCAAATAATACTGGAAATAGACATTGTCTTCATATGTACAGATCTCTCAACAGTACAGTTCCGTAGGTTGTACAGCTTCACCTGACTATCCTGGCTAGCTGATACCACCATATAATCCTAAACACATTTGAATTAAAACTAAGAAAGTTAATCTTAGCTCAAGAATTATTTAGATTTTATCTTGATCTTGTTAGCTAATTAAGGTTCGATTAAATAAATATATTCTAATAATCCTATAATTTTATTGTATTTATTCAGAGGCGATTTCTTCAGGGTTGTTGGAGGTACCCTCCCCAAAAAATGTTATCAGCGGTATGCGAGATCAAAATCTGCACATAGACGAAAAGACATGTTGTTACTTTTATAAAAGCATAGAAAAGGAATGAACCCATACCCCAAAATATTACTATCCAGAATTATATTCTCCCTTTGCATAATTCAAATCCAATATAAACTTATACCTGATATATACAAAGTGCTGAGATGGCTTCTTTATGAGACTGATGGTCTGATTCTCTAACTAAGGATTTTATTGATATCCAATGAGCACTTCTAAACAAATAGTAATATAATAGGATGTGATCTATGTGAATGCTTTTTTGGTGAATCTTTAAATTATTTCAGAATCCACAATTATGGTGTATAAAAGTAGAAGATCCTTTTAGGAATACTAATACTAATAAATGGAGCTACAAACTAAAACACCAATTGTCATTCCTTGGTTGTATCTTATCCCTACACAGTACACATTGTGTCAATTTAAATATTTTCTACCTGGAATAATCCTGTTTTCCTGCAGAAAGTTCTGTTACCAGACTCCTGGGCAGAGATGTGTATCTTTGTGGATGTGGACGGTGTAATATCTGCTTAGGAATCTGCCCAAATTCAGATATTTGTACTTCTAAACCATACCTCTCCTAAGAACAATAAAATTGTACTTTCCCTCAAGGTGCCCTGCATGAGCAGAAACCCATCTTGTAATGTTGAAATAACTTTTTTTTTCTTTAGACCCAGCCTCTGCAGAGGGTCATAAACTCTGTATCCAGAATAGCCTAACCTAACCTGAACTAAAGCAATACAAACCCCCCCCCCCTCATTTTTCAAATTATTTCAAAATAAGGGGGATGGGTTTCTGTGCTCGACTAGGCACATAGATGAAAACCGCAAATTAAATAAAAAAAGACTAGTTTCAATTAAAGGATTAAAATTGTGAAAAACTGAATACTGTAGTTAAAGAGTACACAATCTTTATAAAGAACATTATGGTTATTTGTAATGAAAGATCACTTACCTCTAAATCTGGAATGCTATCAAGATCAACAGAGCCTTCATAGCACAGTGGATAGAAGACATTGTCAGATAATTCAGCATTTTCTCCCCTTTGCTTGTACCCAAATATTAGGTCAATCCAATGGTGAAGATTTTTACTCACATAATCACTCTCTAAAATAATTTTTAATTCTTAAAAATATGTTTAGATGTAGTCTTTAATAATATCTACCTGTTGCTTTTATTTTAAGACATAACAAGTCTGAAATTGTTTTAATTATCTATTCTTTTTACAGATTTAAGTTCTAATACATTAAAAAGCAAGAAAGCTCAAATTCTTTTATAAAACCTACAAATTGAGCTGTGTGTTTTTCCTTGGATAGTCTCTTTTCAACATCGCTGCCGTGTATTATTCCATAAAAGTTATTAGGAAGCTCAATTAAAATAAACATTATGATCTTTTTCTTTAGTATTATAATACCGCCATTTAACAAAATGTTAGATATTTAGATAGCTTGATTTTATTTTCTGTAAAATGGTAAGTAAATTTTTTACCTAGGGCTTGCCTTAATTTTGATACAAAATCTTCCGGATTCAAGGCCCAGGGAGGAAGCTCCACATCTCCTACTTTCTTATTATCCTGGGATTGAGAAAAAATACAAGGTATTCTTGACTTTAATATAACTTTTGATACAAACATAAATAAGTATATTACATATTATCAAAAGACTTTATAATGGAATTATTATTACTTGTATCTTCCACCAGATTATCATCTACTCTAATAAATTGAAACGTGTAACTGGCTAAAATAACGAACCTCCCATTCACCCCAGTCCCCCTTATAACGAACTGACCAATTAATGATGATCATTTTAGCAAACTAAATTGGCAATTTTTCCCCTGTCATAATAGCCACGTATATTCAATATCCATTGACTTTGTATCTGGAACAAAGGAAGCAAAGACTTTTCCTATTCTATAAACCAGGCATTATATTGATAAATACCTGTCTAACTCCAAAATCAATGCCCATAGAATTAGTTAGAAAGTCACCAGGCTGTTGATAAAACTGGGGGACCAGTTCCTAGATTATTATTTATTACAAGATTATTTTAACATCCAGGGATTTTATTATTAGATATTTTATAAAATCTGCATTGCGTGATTTAAACTGAGATTGTCTAAACCTATCAACTAACAATCTTAATCTATAGAAGGAGCAATTTTGTTATATTAAAAAAATAAATTAATTGCATACCTTAAAATCTGACAAGTGAGTAGTTACATTTTTCCAGGTTGTAGGAATTGAATTAAACATCCTGTCAGGATGGTCAAATCTGCCATTTTGTAGGCATAACATGTACTCTGGAACCTAAAAAGATCAATAAATTTGTATTCTACAGAAAGAAGTCACTAAAGAGACTATATAATAAATTACAGGAAAATAATTGTAATATTAGAAAAATAATTACTGTATAGGTAATATATTAAATGCTAGCAATTAAAACAGGAAAGACAAGGGAAAAAACAGGAAACTAGCTAATTCCTATAACTTAAATGAAAACTAAAACTAAATTATTCTTTTTATCATTGGTACCAAATTTCATCATTTTTATCAAGTTAATCTTTAAGTTCCACACAATTTTTTTAAAAACTGAAGAGGAACTTTTCTACTATGGGTGCTAAAAAGGTTACCTTTCTGACAAGATAGTACAACACAAAGCCCGGTGTAGAATAATGGCTTCCATATAAATATTTTTCATCTGGTAAATCTTCTCTCCGTGACTTTAGAAACTCTAATCTCTCCTTGTTTATGGCACCTTAAAAATAATCTAATATTTGATTGTAAAGGGTACAGAAAAGTACGGGACTGTCTATAAAAGAGAAGTGAAGGTTACCTACTTTGTACTTTGAATGTTTTATGAATTATTCAGTTGCTCTGCCCCTATCCTCTAGGAGAGGGTGGGGGATGTAAGGAAAATAGACTAAAACCATCTGAAGACAATTATAAAGCTTCCCTGAGAAGCACAGCCTACTCGGACCAGCAATTTACGAGATCTTAAGCTTCAGACAATATAACCTTATATAAAAAAATCACTCTATATACACTGATACAGAACCAATTTAATTTTTGGAAAGGTTTGGATACTAGTCTAGATTTAATAAAAGTACCGTAAGTTTTTGAGCCCACGAATGAGAGAGCATGTTTACTAAAATATTTTACAGTTCAATGTTTCTCCTTAACTACTAAAACCAACTTGTTAATAATAATAAACTGACCTATAGGTTTAGTAAGATCTCTGTAAGTCTTTTCTGAATCCAAGTCTAGAGTTGGAGAGGTATAATCCTGGATGACCCAGGGAAATACTGGATACTGGGTCAGGTCATTAAAGGATCTAAAAACATAAATACACAATAAGACTAATTTTATATAATTTTTTTAGTTCAAATGAAGAAATGATATTTATTTATCTTTCTTATTAAAAACATTAGTAAAAATCAGTCATCATAACAAATAAAAGAGAGAGAGAGAGAGAGAGAGAGAATATGCGATATCATAGAAAACACGAAAGCTTTATAAAAATAAGTATTTGTTTCTTTTGAAGCATTAACCGACAGGTAAATTAAATAATTATGGCTTTTGGTTTAAAGGATGGAAATAAAATTAAGGAGAAACATATGATCCAAAAACCCTTTCTGTTTTTTTTATTTAGAGTCTGAATTTGATTTATCTAGGCAGAATAATGTATACCTGTCTGCTAAACTATTTAAGTAGATTAGATAATCATAGTTAGAAAGAATTCCATGTTGCCATTTCAATGTCATACTTTCTTCGTCTTGGCTCGCCTACACAAACAAAAATCTTCGGTGAAACATTATATTATGTACGTTAATGCAGACAGAGAGGGGACAATAGGCTGTTTATTACGATAGTCCACAAAGTTTTATAATAGTTTTCTTATTCATTTGCATATCAACTTTGGGGACTTTTAATGGATTTTGACTGGTTGGTTTAATAAGTTTAGCGTCCAAACATTTCAACCACGAATGTAATCTACAGAAAGGGTAATTTTGTGTATTAACATTAGGGATGAATGTAAATTTATCGGCTATTGTCTTATCCTTTTAGATCCCTGACGTTAATGACTTCATAATCCTGTGATTTATGCGATAAATCTTTCTGGATGTGCATATGCACTGTATGTTAGACTTAAATAAAGTGTTTGATAACATTATAATACATCAGTAGCTTCGCCCCTCGGCGTGGTCAAGTAGGTTGGGAGAATAGCATAAACATTGAAATAACAAATATGTAAAACTTCCATAAAAAGTACATTTCATTCTGACCAACAGTTTCCGAAATATTAAGCTTCAGACAAAAAACTTTTACAACTTTATTTTATAGAACTTTTTAACAATAATGTGATTGGGACGAACATAAACCACCAAGAATACATACAAAAAGACTGAATTTACAATACTATTACTAAGTCATAAAAAAATATATGAAAATACCTGAAAATTTTCTTGTTGTATAATCTTGTCATAAAGAATATCTCTATCTTCTGGTTTTGTTAGTGATATATAAATATGGCTTGCTATACCCTAAAAATCATAAGATTTCGTTACCTAGTAAAAATCTTGATATATCGGTTCAGTAAAGTATAAATATTTTTTTTTTGTTTTCCAGGGAGATTTCTCTTGGAAGGGTGGAGGTACCCTCCCCCATAATAGTTATTCTCTAAGCAAGAATCTTCATTGAAATGTTAAACATATCGGTTCAGCAGTTAACAGAATCCTTCGCAACACATAGACTATTAGATATCTTGTTACTTTATATAAGGACTTTGTATTATAGATAAGAGCGATAACTGGTTTCAAATTGTTATCATTTTAGTTTTTTTTTAAGATTTAAAAAAATAATATTGATTTTTACCTTGGAACCTTCATATTCAATTTCTAATCCTTGTGGCCTTAGTAAGTATCTGCGTCGAAATATTCTAAAAAAAAACAGAAATATTAAGATTATTAATATTTACAAAAGCCAAGGAGTTAACGTTTATTTCCTTCAAAATGTAAAAGGGGAAGTTAATTTCTGAAAAAGATGCTTTATTTAACAAAGTATGATCAAAACTCCACTATGATCTTGTTTTTCTTCTTGTATCATTACAT
>LS057559.1:0-10818 GCA_900241095.1 Acartia tonsa
ATTTGTTTAGGTATAATTTTATCTTAAATCTAATCATGATTGAATCGTTCTTTTGATTTCAAACCATGCAAGCGAAACTCCTGTAAAAATGAGGTAAAATTATTATTCAAATGGCAATTACTAGGACGATAATAAAGATTTTCATAATAAGTCTTAAAAATTTAAGTACGTCATTACAATGCATCCCCCAAGAAATAGCTTAAAACCACCGCAGGACCAGTGCAGTAGCTAAATTTTCCTGAAGAGTTGAGCCTAATCGGTTCATCGGTTACATAAATCCTAACCTTCAGGCGGACAGACAGACCGACATCGTTCTATTTTAGAGATGTCACGTATCTTCAGGTATAAGACACTGTCCAATAAATTGCTAAACAATCTCAATGATGATAAATAAAATTACCCCTTCTGTATATCTAAATTGTTGGTTAAACAGTTTTGACACTACTTGTTTAAATCAAACAAATTAAGTCAACAAATGAGAGAATGGGTTAATAAATCTTTGGGTTCTTCTTATCTATAATACAAAGTAGAACGATGTCTGTCTGTCTGTTTGTCTATTTGTAACGAAGGATCTCGCTAACCGCTGAACAGATCGGGTTCTCCTTTACAAGGTGGCTTCTCATAGGTCCCGAGAAGGTTTATAACTATTTTCTTGGAGGGTGGGACACCCCCAACCCACCAAAAAATACCCCTCCCCCAAATTTTTTTTCTTTTTAGAACTGAAATTAAAATAGTGGGGTCGACTAACCCCATTTAAATTAATTTAAAATTTTTCTAACCTTAAAGAAATAATACAATGCATATTGAGTAGGAGGGAAATGTCAAAGAGAAATATTTTTGTGTTAGTTATTAATTTTGTGTGAGGCTTGAATTTGAAGGAAAGAGGTGATAAATCCTTATGCGCATATTCATATAAAACAACTTTGAAATCATTTTTTTTAGCATGTAGTAGGCGGAATATGAGCCGCCAGTAGTGGGGTTGGGGCGAATGGTGAAGTACCAAGGATGGCTTTATTTTACAAAGTAGGGAAGGGGGAGGGGGGTGAATTAATATCCCCATATCATAAATTTGAAAAAATTTCGAGTATAAATAAAAGTAACACCTTAGATTAGTTAAGAACCAATAAGATTAGGTTATTTATGAATGTAGCAACGAACGACCTTACCCTTGCTTCAAAATACGCGATTGAAAAACTACGTTGCTTTATTATCATCTAATTGTAATTTACATTGTAGGAACACTATCTTATTCTAGCAGCCAATATTCAATCTATGACAAAATAAAAGAGTATTAACAATTTTTAATTTTATGAACTATACAATTTTAAATTCCTTTAAACACTAGGAAGCTCAAAAGATTTCGATACAAAGTAATTTGCAAATTTGCAAATATAATGATGAACGAACTGCGAAAATTTTATGATAGAATTAGGATGGATGGACAAATAGACGTTGACTGTCCTCTCCAAGACTTCCAAGGTCAGGGTAGGGGTTTGGGGAGTAAAATAGGATAGCCCCCTCCAGCCTTTGAAACCTCATTCCCTTCCCCCTAAAAAAAGCTTGGACGTCCCTGAGTCTGCTGATAATTTGATAATGGTTCAGAAAACTGATATTATATCATTTGAAGTACTTAAAATATGTAAAATCTAAAATTGTATAATGTATATGTGTCAATATATGCTAAAAATTTAAAATTCCAATTCAAAATTTTGTCATTGTGTCAGATGTTTGTAGCTAGGAGAGGAAATTGGGTTCACTCAGATACAATCTTATATCATACAATAAAGGTATTACATATTAAAATAGAGTTTCACTTAGATATAATCTTATATCATACAATAAAGGTATTATATATTAAAATAGAGGTTCACTTAGATACAATCTTATATCATACAATAAAGGTATTACATATTAAAATAAAGGTTCACTCAGATATAATCTTATATCATACAATAAAGGTATTAGATATTAGAATAGAGGTTCACTCAGATACAATCTTATATCATATAAAAAAGGTATTACATATTAGAATAGAGGTTCACTCAGATACAATCTTATATCATACAATAAAGGTATTACATATTTAAATAGAGGTTCACTTAGATACAATCTTATATCATACAATAAAGGTATTACATATTTAGATAGAGGTTCACTCAGATACAATCTTATATCATACAATAAAGGTATTATACTCATATTAATGAACCAACCCATAAAAATTCAATAAAAATCCTCAAGTTGTTAAGCCATCCAATAAGAAATCGTTATTATAAACCTTTGATAGTCCAATATCCTCTTCCTCTTTAACAAGTCCTATGTTTAAAAATAAAATAGTTTTAATCTAAGTTTTAAATAAAACGATGAACAATTTGTTCATCATTTAGTGATATTCTAATAGACCTTACACATTATTAGTGGATAATTACTACACTTAAAAAGTCACTTAAATAGTACCTTTAAAAAAGTTATATATCGCAACGTATTATATACAACTTTTCGCGGATGATATTTAAATTTAAAATCATAAGATTAAAACCAGTTCTGTTAGCCCCGATGATCTGAAGGCCCGTGCTAACAACACTGGTATTTATTTTGAATTAGTAGAAAATTGTCTGAAATACGATGCTATACATGATTTTACAGTATGGCTGGGGGACTGGTTCTTATCCAGCGGATATTTATCGGTTTTGATGCCATACTGGAAAATGAGATGGAAATGCTTTAATATTGGTTTGACCCTCTATTTGAAATACTTTATTTAAAAAATATATTTCCCTTGATATATTTTTATATTTTATAGCTATTCAAATACATTAAATACACGTTATAATAACTTTATACATTTTAGATAAAATATACTTTTAATATATAAAAAATATTAAATACAAATAAGATACAAAATCTATGTACAAAAAACATCAATATCCTCAAAAAAATAATAAATAGGATAAAGAGGGGCAAAAAAGGCTGCCATTTCAAAGATTAAATTGTACCTAATTGTTTCAGGAATTATGCAATAATCAAAATCGATAGAGCACTTTTGACATGTCCAACTTAAAAACAAAGTAATGAATCAGAGCTATACGTTACATACAGATAAACGAATCGAATCTTATTGTAGAAAAGCTTTGCTTTTAAAAATAGGCATAAAACTTTGGGTACCAGTGTAATTTAAGTCCCCTTTCTCCCTGTGTATCTACCTTAGTCTACCCTATTTTATCTTTAGATTACTTGAATAGTCAATCTAATGGTGTGCCTTTTCTTCCACTCTAAAGGAGGGAGGGGACATTGGACTGTAAATTATACTGGTCCCCAAAGTTTTATAAAAAAAAAGTTTTCTCTTATTTATTAATTTAAAAATTTGGCTACTTTATTGGTTGTTACAAACATTCAGTGATCAAACTTTTATCTTAATCTACAGGAGGGGTAATTTTGTATATTATAATAGACGACATATATAAATTTGTCGTCCATTGTCTTATCACTTAAGATTTTTGAAAAATATTAAAACACCCCATCTTATATCGGTGCTAAATTGTTTATGTCAGGGATCTAAAGGGCTATGACAATGGCCGATAAATTGATGTACATCCCTAATGATGATACACAAAATTAGCCCTTCTGTGGATTAAAATTAGTGATTGATACGTTTGAACACTTGATAATCCAACTAATCAAAATTCAAAAGTCCCCAATGTTGATAAGCCAACGAATAAGAAAAGATTATTATAAAACTTTGGGGACTAGTGTAATAAATAGTCCGTTGTCCCGTTTCTCTCTGTGTTTATATACACATATGAATCACTATGCGAATGTAAAACAATGGGGAAATCAATGCACACCTTAACCAATATAGATATCAAAAGAAGTTGTCATGGATTCTGAAAGCGATTAAAAAGCAGAAAAAATGGAGAATTTTCAGGGAAGCATGGGTTAAGTGTTTATAATATTTAATATTGATTCGGTTGTACAAAGTAACAGTCTCCAATCATTTCCACCAATAATTTCAATCTTTATCATAATAAAGGAGGGAGGACGGGGGGGGGGATTTATTTGTCCCATCTTTTGAGATTCTTGAATATTTCCCAATCACCATGCATGAAAACCTATCCTAACCTCAGTTGAAAAGCAAGATCAGAACGTATTGTTATATATAGAAATAATTTGAAAAAGTATGTCGATAATATATTGGTATAATAGCTTTAATGACTTCAATTAAACACCGAAAATCGACAAAATTATCGATATTATGTACAGGGATCTAAAGGGATAAGACAATTGCTGATAAATAGATGAAAATCACAAATGATGATACACAAAATTACCCTTTATGTAGATTACAGTAAGTGGTTGAAACGTTAGGACACCTAATTAAATGAACCAACCAATCAAAATTCAATGGAAGTCTTAAAGGTTGTAAAGCCAACAAATTAGAAAACGTTATTATAAGATTTTGGAGACTAGTGTGATAAACAGTCCAATGTCCCCTACCTCCTGTATTATATATCAACCAATTTTTTCAGATTTTTATTCCCTATACAAATTTTAAAGTTTCCATAAACCTAAATCATTTCAAATATTAAATGACAAAATTATTGCTAGAAAATTGAAAATTTTATCAATATTATCAAAAGGGAGGGAATTTTAAAATTAAATTAAATATGATATTGAATTTGTAGGGTACATATACAATATTTGGTATTTTGTTTAATTTCTAATTTAATATTTAACAAGGATGAAAGCATTTCAATGCGAAGTTTAATAAATCAGACAGCCATGGATTAGAACCGGCTCTAAGCCATACTGAAAAATCATATGTGTCATCGTATTGCAGACAATTTTCCAAGACTATTAAAATTAAAATCATTTCAATGCTAATAAAACTTGTTTTAATCTTTTTATTTATTATTTTAATATCCGCGAAAAGCTGTCTATAATGTGATAAATAAAATTCCAGTATGGCGTCGAAACCCATTGATATCCGCTGGATTAGAGCCGGTTCTCAGCCATACTGAAAAATCATGTGTAAATAACAAATCACTATCAGGAGTCTTTAAAAAATCTCTGTCTTTCTGTCGTAAAATTATTAAAACTCAGGATACTATGGACGTACTCACATTTTAAGACTTAGTTATAGATATGCTACGGTTAAAATCTTGAGTTTTATCGTCCTGGGAATCATTGATACAAAGATCAAGTAAGTTGCTCTACACATTGTTAAACCCTCTTGAAATGGACGTGAGAACTTTCAAGTAATAATTATAGAACCGCTACGACTTAAGGGTAAATGATCTGTTGATGATCAGACGTACGAACATACCATACATGTAAAGAGAAAAGTAAAACTAATCTAAAATTATTTACGTTAAAGTCATAAAAAGTCGTCAACTTTAAAGTATTACATTATATTACAAATCTAATTTTAAAATGAGTAAATCATAGATTAGATAATAGACTTGAGTTTATTCTATCTAATATACAGATATGTTTATGTCTATGTCTATTTCTGTAATAAACTTGGTGCTTTAAAGAACGCAGAAAGCCTCTCACATTAGTTCATTTCCTGAGAGAACCAAATCTGTTTATTCTAACTCTTACTTAACCTAACCTAACCTCAACTTAAATAAAATATTATTCTTCAGTAATTCATAAGTTGTAAATATGACCAGTACATCTTTATCAAAAGGTTTTAATAGTTATTTATCGTATTACAAACAGCTTTCCACGGATATTAAAATGAAAACTGATGAGATTATAACCATTTTTGTTAGCCCCGAGGGGCCAAAGTCCCAGGCTAACAGACTGGTATTAATCTTATGATATTATTTTAAAATTCATGAAAAACTGTCTCTATTACGATGCTATACATGATTTTTCAGTATACTTTAAAATATATTTCATTCATAGACTATTTATTAAATATCTTCATGTCCATTCTATCTAGACTATTCTATGGTAAAATTGTCGGCAATGTTAAAAAAATTCCTTCTTATTGTGTAGATGTAACTATTCATTAAAGGTGGCATTCATATCACTTACACCATATAGTTCTCCCACAATCAAGCAGAAAAGTTAATAAATAGCTTATATTAGTTATTTATCGCATCGTATTACAGACAGTTTTCCGCGGATAATAAATTAAATATTCATCAACACTAAAACTAGTTTTGGTAACTCTGATAGTACGAAGGCCCAGGCTAACAAAACATGTGTTATTCTATTATTCGTGGAAAATTTTCTATATTACGATGCAATACATGATTTTTCAGTTTGGCTGAGAACCAGTGGATATAAATCGGTTTCGAAGCCATACTAGAAATTTTTTTTTAAAACAAAGAATTTATTAAATAATGTTAAGGCATAAAAGAAATATTCAAAATGTATTGCATAGCCCCAATGATGATAAACAAATTTACCCCTTCTGTAAATCAAAGCTGTTGGATGGGGTTAGTTCGAACCAAAGTTGATTAAAGGTTTTGAATGTTTATTAAACTTTGGGTACCAGTGTTCCTTCCCTGAAATCAATTTATTAGAAATACAGCCAATCTTCTGGTACATTAAGTAAATGTAATGCTTGAAAGATAATAATAATTACACTAATAATAACCCTAAATTATAGAGGATTTTTTGGGTTATATGAAGTGAACACCTGTAACATACGCTTACTTTAGATAAATACATTGGGCCACATCAATTGTAGCTAGCTCAAAAACTATTTAGGATTTATCTACTAGCTAGTAACACATTTTCTATTAAATAATATTTAGTACAATTGAATTGGAGACAAATTAATCTTACCCCTGATAATGCCAAATTTTAATTAAGGGGCGATTCGACGTATTTTCAAAATGAATTTTGATAGGTTATTTTAGGTTAGGTTAGGTTATATTTGGTTAGGTGATTGCCCCGCAGAGTTATAGCGCCCCGCAGGGGCTAGAAATAGGAAAAAAGCTACTGTAAAATACGAAGAAAGCTCCTTAAAGGGCGTTGTCACGAAAGGGACTATACCCGATTTTTTTTCTTTGAGATGCGACTTTTTGATCTTAAATTGAAATTGTATTCTGTATTATGGTTTTGCAAGGAAGGAGCAATTTATGAGGGGAGAACAGCCTTTTCTTAAATCAATATTTGGGTAGGTAATAATGGTAGTTCTAAAAATTCATAGCCATGAAATTTTTTTTTGAGATAATCTTTTAAAAATAAACAGAAGAAATATCTTAAAATTTATAAAAGCTAGCGCTAACAGGCCATTTTATTTTTCTTTCAAGTCTATAAAATGGATTGTAGGGTTCAATTGTGCTTTTCAAATAAAAATCAAAAGTTGACCAAATTGAGAATTTAGAGAATTAAGGAAGGTGGGTACACTTTTAGAGGTAGAGTGGTTCAAAATTTAATTTTATTGTAAACAAGAATGTCAACACAGAGAGAGAGAGTGGACAAGGGTTTGTTTATTACACCAATGTCCAACTTTTTTTTATTAATGTTTTCTTATTCTTTTGCTTAACAACTTTGGAGATTTTGGTAAATTTGATTGGTTGATTCATTAAGTTAAGTGTTCAAACGTTCAACCAATAATTTTAAACTACAGAAGGGGTAATTTTGTTCATCATCATTAGAGATTTACATTATTCTATTTGCCATTGTCTTATCACTTTAGATCCCTGATACCAACAGCTATAAAAGCGAAGCTCAACGAATCATACATTTGAAAAATTAATAACAGGACTATCTATGCGTCTGGACAGAATGATCTCGCTAAATGCTGGAACTGTGTAGCTTCTTACAGGTAGAGAGAAGGTTTATAACTATTGTGGTGGCAGGGTACCTTCACCCTACCAAGAGAAATCGCCTCGGAAAAAGATACCCCCCCCCCCTAAATTTCTGTACTTCCTTTAATTCATACTTTTAAATTTTACAAACTTGAATTTAGAGATGCTTCGCTAAAGATATTGTGCCTAATAGTTCTAAAAGGCTTCTAAGGTCGCATATATAATTGTAAATCATGTCTAAAAGTAATTTTAGGACAGTCTAACGCATAAAAGGTAAAGAATTTGTAAAGAGTAAATGTTAATCTTTTATCCGCGTCATTTAATGTGTAAAATCATTCTAATATATATTTATATTGTTAGCCATTACTGTAGAAATTTTGCTGAATTTTAAAATTATATCTTTATTTAGAAAAATTGGTAATTTTTCTTTATATTAAAAGTGGGCCCTTGTGTGAAGTTTTTAAGCTTGGTTTAGGTTAGGTAATCGACATTAGTACCACTCATAGAGCATTATGTAAAAATTGACTTTAATTATCCTATTATACCAAAACTTTTTATCATCCAAAGGGATGGTAATCAATTTGTCTTGTCACTTAAGATCTCTTTAACATTGCAGTATTAATTCGTACTTATCAAAATATTTAAATTCTAGAAATTGCAATCCGAAGAGCTATTTGAAAGTTGTTTTGGGTAAAGACATTTTAATAAATCAAGTTTAACAAGGATGACAACATTCATAAGTTTAAATCAATAAATAAAATTGAAATATTAGTTCTATTTTTTATTAGGGCTAGGCTTAAGCAGCAGGGCTAATACAAAGTTGGGTAGAGCCTTTTTCAGGAATTAAAAAATATTCTAAACGTCAGCAGATAGAATTGCTTTAATTTCATGAAGCTGCTTATAATATTATTATAATTCCTATGAATCTTCTCTACTATACCAGGGAGGGAAAGGGATAACTAATTGAAAACAAAATTATAGCAGAAATTCACACATTTAACTGTCAATTATTCTTATACCCCGTCTCAGAGTTTCATGAACACGTTCTTGTCATTAAAACTTGGTTGGATGGTTCAAACTAGCCGTGTCCAAGCTTTCCAACCAATTATCATTATCATCTATTAATCGTCCATTGTCTTATCCCTTAACATCCCGGCTGCTAGACTAAATTTTATCAATGTCATCCAAATAAATCAACTTTGCAAAATATTTGAGAAGAGATTTTTTATGACCATTATATTTTAAAATTGGATGATAACATCAAAAACTTCATAATTTATATAAATAGCTAGCGACTACATCCCTAGAAGTCTTTAGGGGCAATAAAGGTGGGGGAGTCAAACTTTCCCAATTTCAATTTTGAAAAAAAAAATTGTGGGGAGGGTAATCTTTTATTCTGAGAGTGAAGATACCCTCCCCCAAACCTTAATTAAGGTTATTAACCTTCCCTGGACCTTTAAAAATATTTTTTTTGTAAAGGAGAACCATAATTGTCGAGATCCTCCACTTCATACAAAAAAGCTTACTACTTTATATAATAGGATAACGTACTTATCAAAACCATAAAATTGCCATACTAGAATAGCTTTTTTTTCAAGTGAAATTTTACACCTCCCTTTAATATGAAATTAATTCTTGCGGAGAGTGTAAAACCTGCGGATATTTGTCCCTGGGGGAGGGGGGTACGTGGGTTATCAAGACGCCCTTCTGCATAAATGTTAAAGTCTTTCAGGGTCTGTTTATTTTTGTTGAAAATTTAGAATTCAAAAATAAAGTTCTCAGTCTTTTAAAAACTCGAATGTGCAATCTAAATTGAGTTGTAATAAATCATATAGGTAGAAATATACAAAAATATTTTATAAGGTATACACTTTAATGTAAAATGTTTTGTATCTTACCTTACTTTGGGAAGGTGATAGGTTCGAATCTGGACCAAAACATAGTCATGTATATAGACGCTAAAAGTTAAATCTACTGCTGCCATGTCAGTTGTACGATATCAATAGTAGATGGGGGTGAATGCCTCGGCCCAAAACAGGCGCTACCTGGACGTCGAAGCCTTTTTAAAATGAGGGGTTTCAAAGGTTTGAGAGGGGTAAACTAATGTGTTTTATAAAATTTTGATTGGGGTAAAATGAGGGGTTAAAACACTTCCCCCACACTTGGACGTTTTGGGGCGCAACTCACTACCATGCACAACTGTTATCATCCTTCTAGTGAGTCCCCCCATTTCCACTCAATTTACACGAGTTATGACCAATTGAACGGACGTATGGGAAGCTTTTTATAGTGCATATAAAAAAGGACGTCATTTTGGTCTACCTTTGAAAAATCTAAAATGTTAACTGGCCTGCCATTGGTATTTTAGCCTGTGTAATGGTCTATTATTGGTTATTTGTATTGTATAACGTCAATTTTATAGGCACTATAAAGAGCTTTGACGTATGGATATGTTTAATATAGAAAGGCTACGCTCTTACTTAATAAATTATTATTTAATGTCTTTATTATATAGCTAACAACTTGAATTATAATTATGTGGACTGACCAGGGTAGGAGGGGCCATTGGGCTATTTATTACACTAGCCTCCCAAAGTTTTTCTATTCGTTGGTTTAACAACTCTGGGGACCCAGTTGAATTTTGATTGGTAGGTTCATTTTAACCATTAATTATAAACTACAGAAGGGGTAATTTTGTGTATCGTCTTTGGGAATGTACATCAATTTTTTGCCATTGCCTTTGAATTTTGATTGGTAGGTTCATTTCAACCACTAATAATAATCTTCAGATGGGGTAATTTTGGGGATGTACATCAATTTTTTGCCATTGAGTATCCCTTTAGATCCCTGTAACTGACAGACAAAATTAGACCTGGGGTCATTCAATAACAACTAGACATTTGAGACAAGCATAATTAGGGATCTAACTAAAGGGATAGGACAATGGCCGATAAATTGATGTACATCCCTAATGAATATACACAATATTATATCCCTTTTGTAGATTATAATTAGTGGTTGAAACATTTGGACACTCAACTAAATG
>LS057560.1:0-10817 GCA_900241095.1 Acartia tonsa
CGTGTACAGTCATACAAACCCGAATTATTTTAAACTTACAAAACAATAAAATTGCGAATACGGTTCTCAGCCATAATAAAAAATCATCTACTTTCAAATTTTTCACGAATATTTCGATAAAAATTTGAAAATTAATACCAGCCCGAAGATCTCGGAGTTAACAAAACTGGTTTTAATCTCATTTTTTTTATTTCAAAATCCGCGAAAAGCTGTCAATAATACAATGCGATAAATGAAAATAAGAATTACATAATAAAGACAAACCGACAACGCTTAAAATAAAGCTAAGTAGCTTCGCTACTTTAAAAAACAAGGACATACCTACCTTGTAGATAACTGGGGGTATTGTTTGTTTATGCAAAGGTCCTGGGTTGTGTGATATTCCTACACAAAATACAAATATTGCAATTGCTGAAATATTTATTTTATTATTCCAATAGACTTATCAATCATAGAGTATTAATTAAAAAGGACAATAATATAAATTAAAAGCCTATCATTAACAAGTTAACCAGGGATCTAAAGGGTTAAAACAATGGCCGATATAATGATGTACATCCTAAATAATGACTTCTGTAGATTACAATTATTGGTTGAAAAGTTTGGACACTCAACTAAATGAACCAACAAATCAAAATTCAATAAAAGTCCCCAATGTTGTTATGTCAACGACCAAGAAATCATTTTTATAAAACTTGAGGACTAGTGTAATAATAATAATAACGGATATGACATTTATAGAAAATAGTATGAACTTTTTTCCTTTCTTTGGCGTAAGATAGAAAATTAACTAACTTTAGTAATACAACGTAAACCTTACTAAAAGAGCAGTAAAATAAGAAAAAGCATAATATAGGCAGCAATTGCCAATAAATAACAATTCACATATTCACATAATTTACTTTAATTTGAATAAGATTATGTTTTCTTAATTTAGGACATACTATTTTTTTTATATGCGCTACTAAAAGCAAATAAAAATATTCTATAGTTATATCTCTATTGTTTTTATATGGCATAAGTTAAGCCATGTTTAGAAAATACTTGTATAAATAAATATGTATATGTAAATATATTTGTCAAATTTCAGGCAATTTTTCATATGAAAAATAAGAACCCCCCATAACAAAATAATAAAAAAAGGATGACTTAGATACGGTCCTAGGACAAACGCAGGAGTGAACACTTAACCTAACCTAACATATTTTAGACTGTTAGGTTTTTTTAGTGTCTAACCCCTGCGGGGGGCTTGTTTGTACATTCATATCTTAACCTAACCTAATCTGTATAGAATACTAAATTAAATTAATGTTTTAACACTCCTGCGTTTGTCCTATCCTGAGTTTGGGACTCCTGCGTTTGTCCTGGAACCGTAAATACTTAAAATACTAAATACTAAAACACTAAAGAAACATTTTGAATATTACTAGTTGCTTTGCCCCTAGGGGAGGGCGAAAAATTATTTCAGGAAAATAACCTAAAACCACCACAGATATTGAAGAAGTATCCTTAAAGAATACAATCCATTTAGAACAGCAACCTTCGAGATCTTAAGCTTCAGACAAAAAAAACTTACTAATTTTACAGCATAGGATCTAGCAATCTTGTTAAAAGAAAAAAAAACATCGTTGGTATAAAGTTAAAAATCAATCTGTCTAATGATGAGTTTAAGGTAGCTATGTTTTTATTGCTACAGTAATCTGTATGCAAAGTTTGAAATTGATAGGACGGTACCAACATGAAATAAATGGGATATTAAGAAACTTAAAAGGGTTTACACAGAGAGAGATACAAAGCAATAAATCTTGTTTTTAAAATGCAGACTAAACGATCATATGCCTATAGTAATACTGTAAAAAAAAAGTTTTATCCTAAACAAGAATTTGTCTTTTTGGTACATAGGTAGCGGGACAAAGTGCTTAAAAAATACAGCCATGTGACATCATACAAATGAGAAATTATCCATTTCTTTTTTAGTGGTTGTCTTTCCCACTTCTCATCTCATCTCCCTGATTTTTATGACGTCAAATGGTCGATTTTTTTAGACACTTTGTCCCGCTACTACATAAATATTTAAATCTATATGAAATCATAGACAAAATTACAAAAATCATTCAATAATATTATTCCGCTACTTATGAAGTTACTTATAATTTTAAAAATAAATGGTGCATTTGTAGCTAGACAAAGTGTCAGCCTTGTGACGTCATAAAAATGCGGATTATCCATCTCTTTTCCTCTAATCTCCCTCATGTTTATGACGTTACATAGCTGATTTTTGAGACACTTTGTCCAGCTACGCCTTAACCATCCGGGATTACCTTGTACCCATTTTAACCTAAACGTATACGCAGACAAACGAAAAACTAATATCTAATATATATCAAAATAAGAAAAGGGGGGGGGGGTGACATCTATGATCGATAGGCACTTTGCGGGAAACTGCCAAATTAATTCTTATCATAATAATTTTTAAAAATAAAATTTCAAATAAATTTAAAATCTCTTCAGTGTTAAAATCTAAGGATAGGGAAGGCATAGGAAACACAATGCAATATTTGACTTCAGAATATCATAGCAAATACAATAAATAATATAAATCATTGACAATACAAATAAAGCAAATATCATGATGCTTATGGGGCTTCGGGATTTACGCACCTTGAAACATGCCCCACGACTTATAATTGCGGTGTAAAGCGTCCGTTTGCTCTATAGATACGACCTTTGTCTGAAAGACCTAACTGTGCATGGTAATACTTAATGGGCCAAGGCATTCCCCCTTACTCTTAATGTAACGCAGCTGTCATATCAGCAATAGTTACCGTTTTTAACATCTTTAGTATGATGCAGCGTTGTTAAGACTCCAACTCGAAAAAAAACGATACATTTTCAATTGCACTAATGCCGAGGGTTACAATATCATATTCAAAAGTAGAGAAAATTGTAGCATTTCTACATTCGTAATGTATTCTTAATCAACAGCTCCTATTAGTAATTCTTAAATGCTAAATAGTTCTACTGTTTTTTTTTCACCTAAGATGAAGATTCTTGTAAGGATTAGGTTCATTTAATGAAGTCATACAGCCTTATTTACATCATCGGAAGGTTTCATTTTACCATAGCTTAAGGTAATTCTAAGTACGTAATAAACATATGTAATATGAACTATAAGACTAACATTATAACGTGTAGAGTAGCCATGCTACAGGAGATGAGCTAAAGAGTCTTTGCAATATGTTATATAATGAATGTTGTATAGGTTATCCGTCAATGTATACCATACAGTTTTGTCAAGAGGTGCAACAACAAAAATCGTAAAAAAAAACCTTCTAAAATTAGCAAGAAATCTTCGAAAGTTTTTTTTTACATGAAAGGAGAGACAATTGCGATTAGTTTAATCCATTTTTCTCCCGATTTCTACCTTTACAACCAAGATTAAGTGGATTATAATCATTTAATCCCAATATCTTTAAGTTTAAGTGCTTAATTTAAGAATAACAATTATTTTTTTAGCAGTTTGACTTTGGTAAAACAATTAATGTTTATTATTATTTGCTTGTGATATAAAGGAAAACATGATTTATTTAACCATCTTGTGAAAAAATAATCAGAATATTTTTTTATTCATATATAGCTTTTTAAAAAAGGGTTATAGGGAATTGCAAATGAAATAAAAACAAATAACTCTATAGATATTAAAGTTAAAAGTAAGAGGGAAGGCAACAAATATCTTTAAATGGTAGCTAACGGTTAATAAATCTAGTTATACTAACTAAGTTTAGTTTTAATGTCATGAACAACTTCACTGCAGGATTTTTTGGGATTGATATATACAGCAGGCTTAATGCCATATTAGACCATATTAAATACTATTCTTATAATAAAGTAACTGGATGTTTGTCTGTCTTTATGTCTGTTTGTACCAAAGGATTAAAACTAAAATTGAAAATGCTAGTGTGGTTGATCAACTTTCCACTCATCAAGTTCCCTTAGAGGCCTTTAGGGGCTGTACAATAAAATCCTAAAAAATATAATCTTACTGGTTTGTAGGAATTCCATGTCAATAGAACCGATACTCTACATAGAACTCGTAATTGATTAGTCCATATACCATGTAGGAATTATACACTTTATAGGCAACTAAACATCATGCCTACCTTTCCTTTTTATAATATAAGTTAATTTATTTATTAAATGATAGCCTAAAACCATCCCAAGAATTATATAAAGCTTCCCTAAAATGTAGAACTTAATCAGTTATTTTCATATGCTATATCTTAAGCTTACGACAAAAACCTTTCTCCTTTATGTATTAGGATTCTTCATATGTTATATACATTATTTGAAATTTAAAAATACAAACCTATAGGCTAAAATAAAAGGAAGTTTTATAAATGTTCGCTAAGATCTGGAAATCAAGATTAAAACACCAATATTTCTCATTACCAAAAAATATGTTTTGATAAAAAATATATAAGAAAAGAAAACTTAGGGCAACCCCTCCAAAAAAATCATTTAACATAAAAAAAATAGGAGTTGATACAAAACAGCGAAAAACATAACAGCGAATGTTACAAAACAGCGAATGTTACAAAACAGCGAATGTTACAAAACAGCGAATGTTACAAAACAGCGAATGTAACAAAATATCAGAGTTGTAATTTATCATGAAAGATCCTTTTATTGGCGAGACTATTTAATTAGGTAAATTAACAATTATATGTGTACTGGTAAGGTTTTAGACTATTAAATGAGGATCATATTGCTAGATACTTAAATTTTTGCATAAATTTTTATAATTTTTCAATTTCAATGGCTCAACTTTTTAATGATATGCAAGGGTAAATCTCCCCATCCCCCCCCCAAAAAAAAAAATTAAATATATCAAATTTAATCCAAAAGCTTGGACGTCATTCCCAACCTACCCTAAACCTTAGCGCTTTGAGGAAAGACTTCTATAAAGGCTAGGTTCTGAGCCATTAGGATATATAATACTTGAATTAATGTTTACGAAGAAAAGTATTTGTTTATGTATATATGAGCATTATAGTAATATTGATGTGATATCAGGAAGTGAGTGACATAATTATATTAACAATACTTGATACCATACAGGGATATAGGGAAAAGACAATGGATATAAGGAAATATTGACCCCCACCACCCATTCATATTTTAATTATGCTATTTTATTAGAAAAAGCTGAAAACTATTTTTTTTGAATTCCATCCACCCCACGGCCTTCTAATAGTTAAGCTAGTCTTCCTTTTTTTGTATATTTGTCTAAGAGCCAGAGAATATAAACAGTTATGTAAAACATGAAACTATCCATTTATCCCTGGTACAAACAAAGTAGCACAGGGAATATAAGGGATATTCTTACAGAAAGTTTTGAAAACCAAATTTTGCAATAATTTTCAAGAGAAAAATTTAAGATATTTTGATGAAACAGAGTATTGTGTCCAATAAAAAATGACGTCATACAATGCAAATGACCAATGATGGGTCAGTTTACCATTTGTCAATTACAATGTATACTGACCTATCATTGGCTATTTGTATTGTATGACGTCATTTTTTATTGGACACTATACGCTGTTTCCATTTTGATCCATAGAACATAATACAATTATTTTATTTTACGTTAATATACTGAAAACAAAAACGTCTGAGTTTTGTAATGTTTTAAGCTACTTGTTGCTGCTATGCAAATAAAATAACTGTGCTTGTTGTAGCTATCCCTGTGATCCCTGTAAATCTGCATTGCCCAGTGAGTCCAAGGAAGCAATATAATCGCCAATACATAAACTCATTTATCTTTTTTATCAAAATAAACATTATACATATTATAATCATAGGCGTGCACATGATGGAGGGCTAGTCCTAGGGTGGGGGGGAGATGGCAAACCACCCTGATCATTTTCTGGGTTGTAGAGTAACTTACTTCAGGAAAATTTTACAGAAGTGTTAAGGGTAAATTTTTTTATTAAGCACCTTAATCGTCCCTAAAAAACCAACATTTATGTGAAAGAAAGGGTTGCAATCCCACCTATAATTTATTTTTAGATTGGAAAACAGTAGCGACGAAGCTTTTTATATTTTAGGGGGGGTAAAAAAGGAAGATTTCATAAGATTGAAGGAGGTTTTTTAATTTTTGAAAGGGGTAAAATGAGGGGGTTCTTTGTTTGAGGGTTATAATGCACCCCTTAACCTTATCCTAAAGTTACCAAGAGTGGGCAAAATAATCTTAAGAAGTCACCCCCACCACTGGCGAAAATTCAATGTACGCCCTTCATATAAAAACATAACAGTTTAGCGGCCATTGAACCATTATATATAATTGTTTCTTTGCGCATTTATACAAAAAATGGCAAAAGAAAATGCTTTATATAAGAATACATATATTTATATAGATACATATATACAACTGCTTTGCCTTTAACATATCCGCAAGCCAATGGTAAAGCTTATATCATGAAAATTTGTGTTATTAATAAAAGATCTTTGAACATATCACTTGAAAAACCGAAGAAAAAACATATAACTTTTCTAAGCCAAATAAAATGTTTCTGTAAAATAAAAAGCATTACAATTTTGCTGTTTATGCATTCTTAATGGATATATATAACATACATCCTTTTGCTGATGATTGCCTTTTTAAATACTCTCAATATTGAAGTAAAAGAATATAGGGACTATAGGTATGAGTATATCTGCCGACAGGGTCTTTGAAATCAGCGAATAGCGTCGGAAATAAAAACATAACTGAGTCCCTATAAACGAACAGAAAGCACTTTGCCAGCAGACAAAAAGTGTCTCTACTATTTTAGCAAGGTAGTTGTCTAGATTTTACATCTGTACTTATACTACATGTATTCTCTCAATGTAATACAAAATGCTCCTTTTGTAATTTTTTCATTAGAGTAAAACACTAGAGGGAGAAAGGGTTAAATAGCTGTATAATTATATCCGCATCGCAACAGCCTTGTGCAACCTTTCTATTGGGTCATTGAAACCAATGGTGTCGCTTAAATTAACACAGCCAAGTAGCAGAGAATAATTTAGAAGCAGACGAAAGAGGTCTTTGGAAAAGGAAGGGAGGGAAGATGATTAAAGTCCCTCCACAGATTATGACGTCGTACGATAGAATAGCCAGTGAGAGACCAGTATATACTGTAATTGAACAATGGTAAAATTTAGGCTGGCCTCTCATTGGTTATTTTATCGTATGACGTCATAATCTGTGGAGGGACTTTAGTCATTTTCGTAGGGAGATAGTTGTCTGTATGTAAATCTATACTATAGATCTGTTATTTTTTCAACAATTAAAATTTGCAATATTATTCCTTGTGTCATGAATGATGAACTCAGCTACCAAAGGCTCGTGGTCACTCACTGATATAATTCTTCCATCAGTTGCCCTGAAATAAAAATAAAAGTATGTTCTCGTATTTATTCGAAACCAGTGGATTAGAACCGGTTCTCATCAAAACGGCACCTTGTGGCTAAAAAAAACTGGGTTTAATCTTATAATTGTACATTTTATATCCGCGAAAAGATGTTTATAATACGATGCGAGAAATAACTATTATTTGTTAAAAAAATCTAGAAAACAAGTATAGTTTTATCCAGAAGTAGAGTAAAATTTAATAACGCAACCTTTTGAATGTTATTAAAAAATTAATCAAGCATCCGGACACACAAATAAAACTCTTAGATGACCATTGTTTTAAAAGTCCTGAGCCATATAAATTATAAGAATATAAAAAAGTGTATTTAATTCAAAGTATAATGCAACAAACAGACATTTGATTATTAAATATGAATTTAATACAGTATTTATTGTTTTATATTCCAACAACAAGTTGATCTTAGTTTTAATTAGGGCTAACTATTCTAACAATCAATTCTACAAAAAAAAAACACGAAACCTTTGGAAGTATGGTGGAGGGTATATCTTGTTTTTTATGTAACTGAAGAGGGGTGGGTTAGAAGGGGAGAAAAAGGGAAAGGGGATTGTGGGAAAATTTTCCTTTAGAATTGTTTGTCAGAATCACATTCCCTTTTTTCTGGTTTTAATGAAAGTTGTCATCCTTGTTGATGTTATACACATTCTCACATATAAGCATAAATTTTAGTAGACTATCTTGAAGCGGCCGATAAAATTACTTACCCCTAAAATAAAGATGGCCTGCGAATACTAATAATTGACTGGTTATCAAATTTTAATAAAATACAGTATTTTTTATATTTCTTCAACAAGTTTTAATAAATGTTGTCATCCTTGTTGATTTTATATTAGGTCATACACAATACACATAAGAACAGTCAGAAATTTGAATTAATTTCTTTAAAGTAAAGCAGCTACGATATCAATTTTAATAAAAAAAAATGTGAAGCTTCTCTATGAATGTAATTTTATGTGTATAGTATACTAAAAAATTATAACACATATTAATATTGACTTAAAAATCAGGAAAGATGAAAAGAAGAACATTAAAAAAAATTAAAGAATAGAAGCGATATGAACTATGTGTAACTCTTCCCTCGGGCCACAGACGCTGTCCCAATTTGAAATCAGCCAATAGCGTGGAAAATATAAAAACAACCGGATCCCTTCAAAAAAGCAATTAGCTAGCAGACGAATTGGATCTCTGCCACTTGGGGCAGGTAGTTGTCTGGATTATACAACTATACTTTTACATTTAATGACATTCTACTATAGTCGAATCAACTCTACTACTTCACCGTAAGAAGGAATCATATTTGCATTGTATAATTAATTTTCAACCAAACAGACATATCAAATCAGGCAAAATTTAGCTTTTTTTGTGGGTGAATTGATATTACCCTCCCATTTCTAGTTTTTATATCGGGTTAGGTTTAGTATGTACAACTCCATTGACAGCCCCGTAGGAAGTTTATAGGTTTTCAAAGATAAGGAAAGTGTCATGTGTGACGTCATAGAAATACGTTTAAATCCATCTCTTTTTTAGAGGTTTTCTTTTCCACTTCTCCTCTCATCCTTACTTTTCAACCGTATTTTTATGACGTCACACATGACACTTTTTTAATCTCCTAGGTTTTAAGAGTGAAATATACAGGGAAGGGTGGGGTGAGTTTTCAACTGGTGAAAATAAAATTCTTCTTAAAGAAACAAAGAAAATATTTCCAATAATTAAATTTAGGAAACTGTATGAATGAAAATTGAAGTAGATAATATATATAGCGATTTTTTTTGTAGAAGCACAATATACTTTTTTTTGTAACAAAAAAAAGGCAATTTTTAGAAGAGAACAGCAAAAACTTTTATAAAGTGTCATTTTGAATTGAAACTTATTCAGAAGTGATAATCCGACACAAATATATTTTTGGTAGTTAAAGTTTATCATGATTGGTGTGTACCAAAAAATGCACAAACTTTTCCACCATTATTTTTGTTCATAACTTAACGCGTAAGTGGCACCAAAAAAATGACGCCAGTATAAATTTTACCATTGGTCAAATACTATATACTGGCCTCTCATTGGTCAACTTTACTGAATGACGCCATTTTTTTGGTGCCACTTTACGCTGTCTTTGCCCATTTTCTTAAATAGCTTTATTTCTTAATGAATATATTATATATTTTTTAATTAAATAAAAAATAATCAGTTAATTTACATAAAATTTTTTAAATCCTTTCCTTAAATAAGTGCTTAAAATATGCATAAAAAGAAATATGAGATAAAATGTGCTTATTCATGATTGTCTTGCATTAACAGTGACAGATTAATTTATCAGGGATCTAAAGGGATAAGACAATGGCCGATTAATTGATTACATCCCCAATGATGATACACCAAATTAACCTTCTGTAGATCAATATTATTGGTTGAAACGTTTGGACACTTAACTTATAATCAACCAATCTAAATTCATCAGAGTTGTTAAGCCAACGAATAAGAAAATATTATATAAAACTTTGGGGACTAGTGTAATAAACAGACCATTGCCCCCTTCCTCTCTGATAATTTATATATTCCACGAATCTTAACAAGAAAAATTATGTTCATAACTGTAGGAGTATAAAAAGTATTATAGTATATTTTACAAATAGATGAGAAACAGTTAATTATTGGCAGATTTTTTAAAGCCATCAGCAAACAATAAAATTACAGCTCGTATTACTTTTTAACTCTGGATATATCCAGTCAGGGAGGTGATATTGGACTCTAAATTTTAATAACTTCCCAAAAGTTAACAATTACTCTCTTTGGTTGGTTTAATCACTTTGAGAACTTTTACTAAATCTTGGTTGGGTTGGACAAACCCGCAGTATCCAAACTGTGTGACCAACAATTGTAATCTATTAAAGGGGTAATTTTGTTTATCGTAATTAAAGGTGTACATTAATCTATAGTTCTTTGTCTTATCACTTAATGTCACTGTAGAAGAGAAGAAAATTAAGGGAGATCCAATGGATTTAGCTGTCAAAATTTGAATAGAAGCATCTTAGAGTACCTAATAAAAAGGACTTTATACAATAAAAATGACCTATCTTAGGTCAGTAAAATTTTTACCATTGGTCAATTACAATGTATACTGGCCTTTCATTTGTGTTTTGACGTCATTTTTTTAGGCACTATAGGCTGCTTCATTGAAATATACAGGGCGTTTCAAAAAAAACTGCGTTTTCCAAATTTGGGAAACAACCATTAGGAGTACAAAAAAAAATAATTATATGTCAATATTCTCTATAAAAATATGCATCGAAATTGTTACAGGTGTTTTTTAATATCTCTGAAAATAACGGCGCATTTTAAAGCATAAAT